>JAODAL010032678.1:0-46596 GCA_025379985.1 Phyllomedusa bahiana | reverse complement strand
CAGCAAGCCCCATCCCGCTTTGCGGGGGGCTCTGGTAAAACCGGGGGCTACTTAGACCCCTTTTCCCTGGTGGCTTAATATTTTGTTGGGGGTGGTCCAGCAAATCCACCAAACCCTTACAACATTATTGTAAATATTGTATAATATCTTTTCATGGGACAACTCTGAAGTTATGACACTTTGATACAATGTAAAGTAGTTAATTTACAGCTTGTATAACAGTCTAAATTTGATTTGCCCTCAAAGTAACTCAACACAGCCATCAATGTCTAAATCGCTGGCAAAAAAGTGAGTACACCCATAAGTGAACATGGACAAATTGTGCCCAATTTGCCATTTTTCCTTTATGGTGTCATGTGACTTGTTAGCGTTATAAAGTCTCAGGTGTGAATGGGAAGCAGGTGTGTTAACTTTGGTGTTATTGCCCTCACACAATCTCATACTGGTCACTGAAAGTTCAACATGGCACCTCATGGCAAAGAACTGTCTGAAGATTTGAAAAAAACGAATTGTTGCTCTACATAAAGATGACCTAGGCTATAACAAGCTTTAACAAGACAGGTTCCACTAAGAACAGGCCTTGCCATAATTGACCAAAGAAGTTGCATGCATATGCTCGGCATCATATCCAGAGTTTGTCTTTTCAAAATAGACGTATGAGTGCTGCCAGCATTTCTGCAGAGGTTAAAGGGTGGGGGTCAGCCTGTCAGTGTTTAGTTAGACCATACGCCGCACACTGACTGCATCAAATTGGTCTGTATGGCTGTCATCCCAGAAGAAAGCCTCTTCTAAAGATCATGCCTACAGTCAAAGATGGTGGTGATAAATGGCATACAAATTTTCCGGCTGAACTTGATTGCAGCTTGAATCATCTGGTCCTTTCCGCAACAACCTCTCACATGTATTGTGGAATACTGAGGCAGAGCATGATCCCCTCCCTTTGGAAACTAGACTGCAGGGTAGTATTCCAACATGATAACGACCCCAAACACAACTTCAAGACGATCACTGGCTTGCCAAAGAAAATGAAGGTAATGGTGCTGGACTGGCCGAGCATGTTTCCAGACCTAAATCATATTGAGCAACTTTGGGGCATCCTCAAATGGAAGATGGAGGAGCGCAAAGTCTCTAACATCAACCAGCTCTGTGATGTTGTCATGGAGGATTGGAAAAGGATTTCAGGCCAGGAAGTAGTAAAACCGCTATCTTGCTACACATTAGTAATTGTTTATATAATACAATAGGCTGCCTCGGGAAGAGGTTAAGGGAATGCTCATTATGAATACTCATTATCATTAGGTAATAAGTTTTAGATTGATAGGGGTGGAATGACGTGGGTATAACAAGATTTCTGGACAGCCCATTTAAAATGATCAAAATTCTCTTGCCTGCAGCAACCACTAGATGGAGCTTAGAAGCTCATTGTGTACTGCATTACCATTACTATCTGCTTTGGGGGTGGCTGGCTGCCAGAACTATATAATTTAAATAAATGTCTATGCAAGGAATTTTGAGCTCTGGCATCTTTAAATATATATATTATAATAGTGTGGATTTCAGCTTACATTATTCAAATACCTTGGAGTGGGACTTTAAACTGAAGAGATACAACAGAATTTCATTTTAGCGTAAACTACATTTATAGCTAAGAATGAATCTACAGTAATCCCACAGTGATTAATCCAATTGTTATATAAGGATCAACACGAGCTAATAAAACCTCAGGGAAAGTATGCTGCTTAGGAAATAAAAAGAAATGAATAGCTGCGCCTGCCCTACAAATCAACGGGAATGTACGTACTCTGCTGTGCACAAATAATTAAATGTTGTTACCCATCTTTCCCTGTAACTTTAAATCTAATTGTTTTAGAAGAGCTAACTGCCCTGAAGTCTACATACAATTACAACAACAAAAATTATAGTGAAGCCCCGCCTTTTATCAGGGTTGATTACATAAATCTATAAGGATTTTTTCTTTGTCTTAATAGACAAAACAAAAATGTAGCCACATGAAGGCTATCAGCCAGTTGCTTATTACGTATCCATTATTCATGTTGTATGACTCTATTTAGTACTTTGAGCGAATGGTATCCTTATGAGAATGGTTGTTGGAGATTCCTATGTGTTTGCGCCAAAACATGTCCTTCAAAATGCATAAAAAACGTGACCCCATTTGTAACTTTTTTTTAGACAATTTATTATTTGCTTTAGAAGGGCTATCTTACATGGGGCAGGGATTAACGGGAAAGGGATTGATTTAAAAAGGAGAGAGCATGCTTAAAGGATTTGTTAGTTATCCCAAAAAAATAACCCAAATTTTTTGATCTTTATGATAGAGCCCCATTTTTCAAATCTGATGTGTCATTTTATGTGAGAATAACTTTTTTATGCTTTTACAGATTCATGTGATTCAGGGATTGTTTTCTTGTGACACATTGTGCTTTAAGTTAGTGACACATTTTGGTCTATACATTCCTTTACTTGTGAAAAATATCAAAATGTGAAAATTTGATAAAATTTGCCATTTTCAAAATTCTAAACTTTCTGCGTGTAGGACGATGTTATACCCAAAATAAAATGTTTTAACTAGCATCTACCCTATTTCTCCCTTTGTTGGCTCATTTTAAATGTCTTTTTAGTTTTAAGCATTGGGGGGCTTAGAAATTTTATAACCATTTTTTTTACTTTTTAAAAAAAATTTCCAACAAGTTTTTTTTTTGGGACCAGTCCAGTTTGATGGGGCTTTGAAGGGCCTATATATTAGGTACCCCATAATGATCAAACAAAAAAAAAGAATCCCTTAAGGTAATTTAAAACGGTGTTTAGGGGTTGTGTTTCCTTTTTGGGGGTTTTACAGAAAATTAAAGCAAAGGGAGTTGAGAGTGGGTGGGTTGTAGATTTTCAATTTTAATCCTTATTTAATGGAGCACAGTGTATTCCAAGGAATGAACTTAAACATTTAAACCCCCAAATCAGCCTTTTTTGAGAATATTTATGTGGCCCCAGGGTATTTGACTCAAATACAAACCTCAGAGAAGTAGGAGCATACTGTATTTTTGGGGGGACATGTTCATTAGGATATTTTCAGACACATTTCAGGTTTTCGAAACCCTAGGTGCTAAAATTAATACACTTTTTTGGGGCCTCTTTGGGAAACTACCCCCCTTTAAGACTATATCCAGGGGGAAAATAGCAAGTTTTGCCTCACGGGACTTTACCAAATTTTTAAGCATTTTTGGGTGGGGGCAACTTGAAATGTCAAAATATCAAAAGATTTTAAAAACCCAAAAAAGCATTATCAAACGAGTTTTTGATGTGGTTATACTGTGGATTTTAGGTGTTTTTTCTGTCGGATTTACAAGTCAGAAACGAGTCCCATTCATATCATGGGTTTTTGGACGTGATCTGACATAAAGATGGTTTACAAAAATCGCCTTATTGAAATCAAAATCTAGATAGAATACAAGTCATGTGGACTACTCAATCTGCTAAGAAAAAATCTGTCTGTAAATCATTGTTCCAATGTAGATGGGATCCTTCCGCGCTAAGACAATGGAAAATAATTTATATTTTTAACATCTGCAGTAAGCTGAATAATGTTTTCATTTTCAAAGAAATCCTGGTAAAAAAGGACTCAAAGTTTGTTACACAATTATTCCATGTTCGGCAATACCCTATATGCTGGGTTGTAAACTGTATTTGGGGAGCATGGTTAAAGTAGTACAAAGGAAGGGGCACTTTTTTGGCTTTTGGAATGCAGGTGTTGGTGGTGCCATGTCGCATTTGCAAAGCCCCCAAAGTAAGAAAAGCGGTGGAAATCTTCCAGAAGTTGCATCAGTGTGGATTCAACACCACTCATGGCGTCATCTAGGGTTGCATTGTGCATTTTGGGCCATCAGGTTTTTCACAGTTTAGCATTGGCCTTAAAACGAAAAAAAACAAACTAAAAAAACACGGCAATTCCACTACTGTTTCTTAGGGTTTATTTTTACAGCTTCCATCATGTGGTATGGAAATTACATTGATAAACTTGATTTGCAGGTATTACAATTACAACCTATATCAATGTTTTGTATAGCTTTTTTTATGTCTTATACTTTTACATATTAGAAATTGCGTTTATAAAAACTTGTGTTTGTTATTTTGTATATTCTGACAGCCATAACGGTTTTATTTTTTGGTATACAGAGTGACAATTAGTGCTTTGTTTTGTGGGGATCAGTTGACGTTTTCATTGGTACCATTTCGGAGGTTCATATAACACTTTTATCACAATTCTACGAGGCGGGGATTGAACAAAACTTACAAAAGGGCAATCTGGGTAGTATTTTTTGTTGTTTCTACAACGGTCACCATGTTGTTATAATGACATATTATCTATATAAGGCAGTTCACTACGATTATTTTAGTGATACAAATTTATATTTTTTTTTAGGGTTTTATTGTTTTACATGCAACGTTTTTGCATTGGCATAGTCTGAGACGCTTAAACTTTTTTATTTTTCTGTGTACGGAGTTGGTGTAGAGGCTTGGTTTTTTTTTGGGTTGAGTTGACTTTTTTCTTTGATCGCCTATTTTGAGGAGATAAATTACTTTTTTTTTTGATTTGTTGGGATGTTTGGGCGATCGGCTTTTAAAAACCATTTTTGGAAAGGAAAATGATGAAAATTACTAGCAATCTTGGTTGTGTTCTTAATTTTATATTTTACAGCGGTCACCATGACATATAATTGACGTTTAATTTTAACTTGGTGATTTACGATGATAGCTATACCCAATTTACATAATTTTTTTATGCTGTGCATTTATTAAATAAAAAAGTGTTTTTGCTGTGTAAAACAGTATTTATGAATCGCTTTTTTTTTATATAGAGTATATGGGAGCTGTTAGTGTTTTTTTTTCGTGGTGGATAAACTGGAAAGTTTCATGCATCACTTTGGCTTTTACTGTTGACTTTTTTTAATCGCTTTTTATTTATTTCGGTTTAGGCAGAATGAGAAAAATCTCAATTCGGTCACTGTTTTTTATTTTTTACGGACGGTTCATCATTCGTGTTAATATAACGTGACAGATTATATATATATATATATAGATTTATATAGTTTTTATATATATTATATATATTATATATATTATATATATTATATATAATATACACTCACGGGCCACTATATTAGGTACACCTGTCCAAAACTGCTGTTAACACTTATTTTCTAAAGCAGCCAATCACATGGCGGCATCAGTGCATTTAGGATGTTGACACATGTAGACATGGCAAGACAATTCCTGCAGTTCAACAGAGCATCAGTATGGGGAAGAAAGAAAGGTGATTTGAGTGCCTGGTTGAACGTGGCATGGTTGTTGGTGCCAGATGGGCTGGGTCTGAGTATTTTCAGAAACTGCTGATATCCTTGGGATTTTAAGCACAATCCATCTCTAGGGTTTACGAGAATTTTCCCCGAAAAAAGAAAAAACATCCAGGTGGCGGGGCCAGTCATGTGGGCGGAAATGGAAATGCCCTGTGTTGATGCCAGAGGTCGAAAGGAGGAGAATGGGCAGACTGGTTCGAGCTGATAGAAAGGCAACAGAGACTCAAATAGCCACGCCCGTTACAACCAAGGTAGGCTCAGGAAGAGCATCTCTGAACGCACAGTACGGCGAAACTTTGAGCGCAGAGGCTACATGCAGAAGATAGACTCACACGGTTGCCATCTCTCTTTAGCTAAGAACAGGAAACTGAGGCTAATTTGCCCAAGTCATCGACATTGGACAGTAGAAGATTGGAAAAAACGTTGCCCTGGTCTGATGAGTCTCGATTTCAGCTGACGACATTCGGATGGTGGGGGTGCAGAATTGGGTGTCAAAAACATGAAAGAAGGAATCCATCAGGCCTAGTAACACGGATCCGGTGGGTGGATCAGGGATTGTGTTTCATGTTATTGGAACAATTAATTCATAAATTTCAATACCACATATTCTAACCTTACCCCTCTTCCACGACCTTTCTAAATAATCTATGTACTTATTGTTTTGTTGAATCAGATGTTTGATTTGACACTAATATACTCGATACTGAGAATGTGAACAATAACAACATGTTGTTAGTGTTTAAATTCACGGTGTCTCTCGTGAGTGTTTGATCATCAGTATATTGTATAAGAGTATATGAGTGCTTATAATCCGTAAATTTTTGTTGAATAGACAAATATCCTATATTAATTATTTTATATTCATTATTCTTGTTGAATTTTTTTATAATCTGTGTTGTTTATTTTTTTTCTTCAACTTATGAACTAGATAGATTAGGAAGTTTTCGTTGATTACTTCACAGAACGCTGTCCTTATTTTTTAGATGTTTCGCGCTCGTCGATTTGACCTTTAGACGGTATGCAGATATATTTATGGTGTTAGAACCAATCGGTGTACAGAAGAGTACTATTTCTGGTATGGCTTAGTAACGCGGTGTGTGGCTCGCGTTTTGTTGGTGTATGATTAGGTTCGTGATGGTGGGTTTGGGTTGTAGTCGTTGTGCCTATGCGCTTCCTAATCTCTCTTCCTTGATTATGTTTTCTTACAGCTCTTTTTAACTTGCGTTTTGTTCAGGTCTCTTGCTCTAAGTTATGTTCACAACGGCTTAGGCAAGAGATATCAGCTTACAGGGTTAATTCAGCCATGACTGGAGATTAATAGTGTTACATGGAGCGTTTATGTGACAACTAAGGACATGGAAGAATGGCCCGAGTTTTAGATGTAGTGAACCCACACGATGTCATCGCACGTTCTACTTCGTAGTAGTAAAGTAGAACCTCCATCACAGGCGAATTGTGCAGGAAGACCTCCCTCCGGACGCCATGGATGCTATAGGTGTACTGTATTTATAGTAATGTCGATTTTAATAGTGGCCTCGCTTGCAACTCCTGTCCTAAGCCTGGATTATGTGCCCCTGTGCGAACTCTTCGCTTTTTGTTTCACGAGTTGAGATGATCCGTGTATCAAGGTCACTCCGCTCTCAACTTTCCGGACTCTTTATGGAGAGTATATCTTACTCATCTGCTAATGTGTGTGGTGTCTTTAACCGCTTGTTATCGCACTTCTCATATGTACCCTTACTACTGCGTCTACTCATATCTCACGTGTTTGAAATAGATTCTGGATTTGCGCCCATGCCTTCCTGACTTTCTTTTGCTAAATAAATATATAGCAAGTAGACTGCTTACTTAGCTTCATGATTTGGGTTTCCCTCTCGCTCAGCACAGTGATCACAGTCATGCAGAAACATGCTAGAGAAGATCAATATGCGATACACCGGCCTTGGCACATCAGACTTTGAGTCTAAGAAAGCTGTACGTGAAAGAAAACGTTTCCGTCGCTCCACCGCGATGATATGTGGTATGACGATTGTATACCAATGTCAGACATCTTGTCGAGATCTTACGCGTGATACAGAGTTGTGCTGTGTCAGACGGTGCGATTTAGTTCCTCTTGACCACAGTAAACGGGGTAGGTTGTAGACTGTGTTACCAACGTGTCATTTCATTTTTTCTCCCATTGTTCTCGTGACTCAGAAGCCTCTTTAGAGACCGGAAGTCATAAAGTCTTGATGTGGCAGGAGAACGAGCCTTGTCAACTCCTTGTCTCCTCTCTGTCGCTCCATTCGTGGGCTCGCATCTACACACTCTGTCCCATATCTTCGCATTTCAGCACCGATCGATTTTGCGCACCTCACCTTACCTTATATCTAAATCTAACACCGTACACATCTAGTAAAGAAAGTTGAACCTCACTCAGTCATGTCACCTCTTATAACGATGGAAAAAACGAACTCGCATCTCGCCCAAATCCTCCTTTACCGTGCACACAGCTCCCCTACGCCGCACCTTCTATTACATTGCATCTGTTTCGCTCCCGTAGCCATTCCCCACGTCCTAATCGAGTTCATTACACCGCTAGCGCAGTAGACTCGACGAGTTTCAATCGCTGCACGCACGCGAACTTTCAGCTTGTTTACTCCGCCTCAGTGCTTGTCACGACATCAACGGTACCGCCATTTCTCTCTATCACGACTGCGCACTCTGAGTAGCTCTCATAACCGCGAACATTTATACCCTGTCATCTTGAAGTCCGACCACTAGCCTTACTTTATTGCTCGCAGTTTTCCACCTGTTCTCATACGCGTTTATATTTGCGCGGCTACATCTCTCGCTAGTCTCTCGCGACGCTCATCATCTGGACGCCTACGCCTCCTTTATCTCCAGCGCAGTCGCTCCACCGACCCGACCTTCGTATACCTGGCAGTTCGCACCTCCTAACCTCTTATACCGATACACTCAGTCCTGGCCCATCTAGTACGTATAGATCTGCGATACAGTTCCCAACAGCGCACCGCTCATCTATCACTCCTCGCAACTGCTTCACCCTCATGGCCCACTCTATAGTACTTGCCCCCACGACCCACTCGCCTCGCACTCAATGAATAACTGTTGTGCGCGCACCACTGTCCCCACCGCATCATCTGGTTAGGTTACTTAACTGACTATATAACAGTGTTTAGCCAGAATCTCGTCGCGATAGTACTCCCCTTGTCTCTCTATATAAGTGTATTTTACGCGATCTTAAAGCTCTCGAGATTACGTATTTTTTGTCACTCGCCCACGCTCTGTCATCGCTTAGGTTGTCAGTTTACCTTGCACAGCAGTACACTGCTCTCACCACCGCATCCTCCGCTGTTTTTTCATAACTGCCGATACAGTCGCCCCACGCATAAACCACCGCTCTATAACTACATATATTCGTTCCGCCCAAGTGCTAGTAACTATTAATTGATACCGCATCGTCCTACCACCCACCTTCTTATTATCTGCACAGTGCCCACTTGCCACTTCTAATACCTGCACAGTTGACCTCCCACTGCGCGCACCTCTTACTAGCCTGCACATATGCCCTAGTGTCCCATCGCTGTACATAGACGGAGCGTCTCATGCTAGATTACCCTCGCAGCAGATTGTCTTTTTGTTCTTGTATGCAGTGGTGTTAAAAAAATAATATAAATCTTCGTCTACCTGTGAAGGACCTACCAGTTAAGAATAGCTGTACTGTGGGTTAGTATTTAAGGAACGTCACTCGCAGTATAGGTATAGTTCAGAGTGGGGGTGTTATAATGGTTGCTCGTCTACTGGTAGACACCAGTAGAAGAAGGATAACTTGACTGGCCGGTGTATTAATGGTGCATGCTACCTGGAGTGACCACAGTAAGATGACTGACTGGGGTGTTATAATGTGTACTGTCTCTGAGTAGGCGTGTGGGTCACATATGAGTATTTTAACTTACTTGTAGCTGCAGCTCTTTTCTATGAACAGCATAGATAGGATTACATACTTGAATTTTCATAAAGTAAGTCAAAACTGTGTATAGACAAAACTAGAAAGTTATGAGTTAGATTAGGAAGAGATAGATAAGATAGATACAAGCTTTTGTGTGGAAGTATGGCCTTCGTAACCTTTAATCTTTATTTACATGTTTTCCATTGCTATCTATGTTCTTTTGATTGGTTGGACCAACGCACTTTCGCTCAGCTCGCTCTCTGAGTTCTAGTTATTTTCTTCCATCTAGGTAACACATTTATTGATTGTTGAGACTTTTAATCGAGTGGAGAAATTGCTGTTTTTTACAAGCAGGTCTTTTGGCTCTCTAAAGAATCACCGATGAAGAGAAACACTATTGAAAACGAATGTGGTATTTAACTCACTTATCTAAAGGTAAGTAAGAGATCTCTAGCTATATTTAAGTGCCTCATTAAGTTAGGTATATGGTGGGCCTCCAGTAAGGTAGGTAATATAAGAAAAGCACTCCAGTAGGTTGGGCTTTATCGGGATCCATTTGGTAGCTATTTTTAGATGCCCCCCAGTAAATGTAGTAAAGGTTGCGGTTATATAGGTTTCCCGTATAGTAGGATAACTATATATCCCCCAAGTAGGTAGATAAGTCATATATAGTGCCCCTCTCCTAAATAGGAAGGTAGTATAAAGGGTCTCCTCTGAAGTAGGTACGATTACATATATAGAGAACATCTACATGTAGAAAAGTAAGATTTATAGGGTCCCCCCAAGTAGGTAGATTGTATCTAGAAGGCCCCAGTAGTAACCCATTATAAATGAAAAAAAAATAAATAATAGTTCTTTATTCATCTATCCACCCCCAGGAGTGTGGCCTGTTTTTATCGACAAGAATTATAAATATGCAATATTTATATTAAGTCCTTTCTCATTTATTCCCAACATCTTACATTGAACACGCTTCATACAACCCCATCATAATAACATTCATTCTTAATAACAACACAAACACCCCATCACTATATCAACCCTATTTTTAATTTAACAAATTATACAATAATATCATACACCTTTTCCATAACATTATTCTTATTTCCTTCTCCATACAAACCATAACTAAAACAATACATCATAACATAATATAGCCTATAATATATTTTAGCTAGAGATATGATTTAGATGGTAATATTATATCTAATTATCTCCTTTATATTTTTCATGTCGTTCAATGCACCTCTTTGGATGTAATGTGTTACAAATTTATTTATATAAATAAAAAATTTCAATCATATAGTATGATTTTTTAACTATCATAGAGAATTGTGTCTATATATATATGTGTATTTATTTTGTTTCCCATCCACAACATGTCTCAGTATGCTCACTCGCACTCTCCCGATATTGTGACCAGCGTGTGTGTGAGACCACCACTATGTGTAGATATTTCGCTAACAAATATTAGTGTGTACATCACACTTTCTTTTTAGTATGAGAGCATTTTGTGTAAAGAATTTCATCTACATACTTTCCACCATTTCACTCCATCCTCGCTAAAAGAGTACGCTATAAATATACGCTCTCACTTCTAGAATACTACAAGATATAGAGATCTATAAAACTAACCTCTCCAATTCAAGATTACAATGTGTTAATCACAATAGAGATATAGACTCCAAACATAAACAAAATTGTGTAATCTTGACTCAACTCAGTACACTAATCCTCCAGATAGAGATATAGTAGATGTTAATGAACTCGCCAACCGTAGAGAGATGAAGACGTGTGTTTAACTCTCTAATTCCGCGAGTTTGCTAGATATAGAGTTTGTGTGGTGTGTGTGTGTGAATAAATATATATTTAAATGTTAAAGTTCGTAAATATGCTATTAGTTAATATTAGTGAAGTATAGTAAGTCTAATGTTGTAATCTTTGATATGTGTGTATATGATATTTTATATTGTTATTCCTTCCCTTCTTATTACTGTGTGTAATGATAGATATTTTGTGTGGTTCAATTTCTTGTGCCTCCCTCTGTCACCGCTCATTGAGAGAGAGAATTCTTTCTCTAGTAGGCAGCAGGGGCCGTCTCTAGGAGTTTACATCGGGGCATCGGGCCCCGAATAAAAACAACCCCCAGTGCCCGAACTTATAGAGAGATAGTGTATAAGCCACTCTGTGTATGTGAGTGATCACGGAGCCCTCTAAGATATACTAGTGTGTGTGTCTGTGTGCGTGCGTAGGGGAGGGTGGCAAACGCGCTCTGTAGAGTCCTATTGTATTTTAGTGCACGACATAATATGATGTGTATAAGTGTATTTGAGTTATGCACTCGCACGCGCGCGCCGTTGTGTGTAGACGACGCTCGCGCGGTCGCTCTCTCCGTTAAACTCTACTATATAGCTGACTGTAGTGTGTGAAGAACTGTGTCTAACCGCGAAGATCGGGCTCACTGGTGTGCACGCAGCGCTTGCTCTTTGAGATCCCGACGACGTAGGGCTCACGAGTCGGCCCCAGTGCGCCTCCAGCCGGCAGCTGTCATCGCGCACGCTGCCTGTCTCGGGCGCACCTGCTGCGCATAGGCGTGACGGCTCCTCTCGAGGAGCTCGCGGAGGAGCGGACTGAAGAGGGACAGAGCTTGCGCTCGCCGGGGGAGTTAAGGTGAGTATTAATGTTGTTATTTTGTATGCGTTTACTGCCTCAGTTGCTCCCTTTAATGCCTGGCTGTGGCTCCCTTATCCGCTTGCTCTGTGCCCCTATAATGCCTGCTGTGGTCCCCCATATCCCTGTCCTTGTGCCCCACTATCCCTGCCTGTTGGACCCCCAGTATGCTGCCGGTGGCCCCATATCCCTGTCTGTGGTCCCACCTATGATACTGTCCTGTGCCCCTTTAATGCCTGCCTGTTGGCCCCCATATGCTTGCCTGTGCCCTTTTATACCTGCGTGTGCCCCCATATACTGACTGTGACACCATATTCTTGCCTGTGACCGCCCCATTTAACTTTGCCTGTGCCCCATATCCTGCTGTTGGCCCCCATACTCCCTGCCTGTGGCCCCATATGATGCCTGTGCCCCTGTATACCTGCCTGTTGCCCCTATATACCTCCGTGTGCCCCCATATACCTGCCTGTGGCCCCCAGATACCTGCTGTGGCACCCCATATGCCTCATTGGCCCAAATATACTGCCTCAGTGCCCTTATATACTTGCTTGTGGCCCCCATATACTGCCTCAGTGCCCCATATACTCCTCTATGACCTATATACCTGCCTGTGGCCCATATATGCCTGTGCCCCCTAATATACTGCCTTGACCCATTTACCTGCATGTGGCCCAAATATACTTGCCTCAGTGCCCCCATATACTGCCCGTGGGCCCGCCATTATTACTTGCTCAATGACCCTAATATTACCTGCTGTGGCCATATACTGCTGTGCCCCCCTATACCTGCCTGTGCCCCCCGTTATACCTTGCCTGTGGGCGGGCACTATATACTGCCTCAGTGCCCTATATACCTGCCTTTAGTGTCTTAGTATATCTCTGCCTCAGTTGTCCTATATATGCATCATGCCCCTCTAATTCTGACCTCAGTGCCCCCTTATACTGCCTGTGGCATCCCTCATATACCTGCCTGTCGGGCCCACTATATAACCTGCATGTGGCCCATATAACCTGCCTGTGGCCCTTATATATCTTGCCTGTGGCCCATATACCTGCTGGTGGCCTTATATATCAGGCTGTGGCCCCATATATCTGCATGTGGCACCCATATACTTGTCTTCAGTGCCCCTATTACCTAACTGAGGGGACTGCTATACTATAAATTAAGGAGTTGCGGAAATGTGAGGATTCATAAGATATTTGTCGTCAAATCCTCAGGGGACGATATTGGCCGGGAAAGCAATCGGCCATGAAGGTGAGAAACCGGATGAGAAGAAATAGGGATAGTCGTGAACGATCGCTCTGATCAAGGGAAAAACGTTCTCGGTGAGTCACTAAAATGTAACAGCCAGAGTCTAATACTACTAGTATCTACCACTATATGGTCCCTGGTATGGCGGTGGTATATGTATTCAGAGCCTCGTGTACAGCTAGGTAGTTACATGGGTGGGTGGTCGCGTTCGGTCAGGGTCTGGCAGGGATTATTTGAGCCATTAAGTTGTAATAGTTTTTGGGGTTTGGTTTTTTGTAGGAGGGTTTATCACGCAATCACTTTGTCTGGTAGATTTGCTCCAATGTTGTAAGAGTGTATGTTTTGGTGACTGTTAGGGGTATTGTGCATATGAAGTTGAGAAGTTCTGAAAAAGTAAATTTTTCATTGGTGATTTTACTTGTACGAAGTGACTGCTGAGGAGCATGGACGGGATCTGTGTGAGGATGGTGCAGATAAATTAGTGACAGGAACAGAAGGTTTTTTTTTTCTGTAAAAAAAAACATACGCGTTCACAATGAGCGCGGGATAAAAAACACAAAGGGCGGTGCCACGGATGTTTTAGGATCCTAGCAACGCCCTGGGAGGCTTGGTAAGATGGTGAGGCCCAGTAGAGGAGGCAGGCCAGATGGTGGGAGGCCAGAGAGGGAGGCAGGCCAGATGGTGGAGGCCCAGAGAGGGAGGAAGGCAGGCCAGATGGTGGATAGGCCCAGAGAGGGAGCAGGCCAGATGGTGGGGCCCTGTAAGTGGGAGGCAGGCCAGATGGTGGTTAGGCCCAGAGAGGGGAGGCAGACCGCAGATGGTGGAAGGCCCACTAGAGAGGGGTAGGCAGGCTAAGATGATCGTGGTGAGCCCAGAGGAGGAGGCAGGCTAGAATGGTGAGGCCCCAGAGAGGAGGCAGTGCTAGATGGTGAGGCCCAGAGTGAGAGAGGCAGGCCCAACGATGGTGGAGGCCAGTAGAGAGGGAGGCAGGACCAGAAGATGGTGTGGAGGCCAGAGAGGAGGCAGGCTAGATGGTGGAGGCCAGAGAGGAGGCAGGCTAGATGTGAGGCCCAGAGGGAGGGCAAGTGCCAGATGGTGTAGGCCAGAGAGGGAAGCAGGCAGATGGTGGGAGGCAGGCCCAGAGAGGAGGCAGGCTAGTGGTGAGTGCCCGGAGAGGAGGGCAGGCCTGTGGTGTAGGCCCAGAGAGGAGGCAAGCTAGATGGTGAGGCCCTGGTGGGAGGCATGCTAGATGGTGAGGCCCTGGGGGAGGCCAAGGCTAGATGGTGAGGACCAAGAGGAGGCAGGGCCAGATGGTGGAGGCCAGAGAGGAGGCGGCAGGCAGATGGTGGTAGCCCAGTGAGGGACAGGCAGGCAAGATGGTGGGAGGCCCAGGAGGGTAGGCAGCTGGATGGTGGTGCCCTAGAGAGGGAGGCAGGCCGATGATTGGTGGAGGCCCAGTAGAGAGGAAGCAGGCTAGATGGTTGAGGCTCATGAGTGAGAGGCAGGCTAGATGGTGATGCCCAGAGAGATGAGAGGGCATGCAGATGGTGGAGGCCCAGATGAGGAGGCAGGCCAGATGGTCGGGAGGCCCAGAGAGGAGGCAGGGCTAGATGGTGAGGCCAGATCAGAGAGGAGCTCAGGCCAGATAGGTGGAGGCCCAAGATGAGGAGGCAGACTAGATGGTGGAGGCAGAGAGGTGGCAGGCTAGATGGTGAGGCCCCAGAGAGGAGGCAGGCTAGATGGTTGACGGCACCTGGGGGTTAGGCATGCTAGATGTGTGATGGCCCAGGGGGTGGCAGGCTAGATGGTGAAAGGGCCCAGAGAGGAGGGCGGCTAGATGGTGAGGCCAGAGAGAGGTGGCAGGCTAGGATGGTGAGGCCCAGTGAGGATGCAGGCTAGATCGGTGAGGCCCCATGAGGGAGGCAGGCTTAGATGGTGGAGGCTCCAGAGAGGGGCAGGCTAGATGGTGTGAGGCCAGAGGGGAGGCAGGCCCTAGATGGTGGGCCCTGGGGGAGGGCAGGTTAGATGGTTGGGCTAGAGAGGAGGCAGGCTAGATGGTGAGGCCCAGGAGAGGAGGCAGGCTAGATGGTGAGGCCAGAGAGGAAGGCCAGGCTAGATGGTGAGACCAGGAGGAGGCAGGCTAGATGGTGAGGCCCAGAGAGGCGGCAGGCTTGATGGTGAGGCCAGAGAGGAGGCAGGCTAGATAGATGGCGATGGGCCCAGACGAGGAGGCAGGCTAGATGGAGAGGCCCAGAAGAGGAGGCAGCTTGGATAGGTGAGCCCTGGGGGAGGCAGCTCAGATGGTGAGGCCCATGAATGAGGGAGGATGGCAGGCTAGATGGTGAGGCCATGAGATGGGGGAAGGCAAGGCTAGATGGTGAGGCCCAGAGAGGAGGCGGCTAGATGGTAATGGCCTGGGAGGCAGGCTAGATGGTAGGCCCTGAGAGGAGGGCAGGCCAGATGGTGAGGCCCATGAGAGTGGGAGGCAGGCTAGATGGTGAGGCCCAGAGGGGATATAGAGGGCTAATGGTAGTAAGGCCCAGAGGGGGGAGAGGCGAGGCTAGGCTAGAAGGTTGAGGGCCCAGAGGGTATATAGGGGGCTCTAACTGGTAAGCAAGGGGGGAAGCCATGGCTAGATGTAAGACATGGGGTAGGGATGGTTATTCCATGATAGAGGCCGTCTTGGTGGTGACGTTAATGGTAGTCAGATAGTGGTTAATGGCGAGTAGTGAAGCCATTACCAGCTACAGTTGGACGGTCCTCCGCTGGATTGCAGGTATTCGTTTGCTTGCCATAGCAGGTGAGGAAAGCTATCTGCTCAGTGTCTGCTCAGGCCTGTCAGGGGGCGGCGGCCGGAGCACTGAGGAGGCGGAAGCTCAGGCAGTCAGTGCTTTCCTCCATGTGCATATAGATGGCTATTTACGGGGCCCACGCTGGCTTCGCCGTTGGGAGCAGAGGTGAGCTCGGCCCTGCACACACTGAGTCACTGGTGTGCTGCGGGGCTGCTCCTCTGCCGCGTGTAGAATGTGAGTTGGGGGAGTGCTAGCGGGCGCTCGCTGGTCTCTCGCGCCACACGCGCGTGCCCCAAAAGGTCTCTTTGTGTGATTTACGCGCGCACCCATACTTGCCCTCCCCGGCCCAGCGATGTTCGAGCAATCCAGTGAAGACCTGACTCTTAATGCTGCCAGATGTTATGACTCACTGTGGTGTTGTGAGCCCGACTTCATTGCTCGCGCTCTATGGAGGATGGCCTCTGTATGTGTCGCTGGATAGCTACATTTCATTCTCCTTAACAGCGGCGCTGCTCCCGTATTAAGAAGGTAGGAGCAGCGCCAGCTTGATTAGATGTTAAATGCAGGACGGACGCAGAGTCACACCCGCCCGGGGCCTGAGCAGATGCTCCGCAACAAGTTGCCGGGCCGGATAACACAAGGCAAGGGCCTGGATTCGGCCCGCGGGGACCTTGTGTTTGTCAACCCGTGGGTCTAATGTATAGATGACGCAGTGCTCCTTGCAGAGCTAAGGGTATAATGCCACAGCAGGATTGTGCTCTTCCTGAGAGCCAAAAGGTCTAAAGTATGTCAGAATGTAGCATACAACAGACACTGCATTGCCTAAGTGAGAGGGTCTAATGGAAGAGCCGATGAATGCTCCTGAGGCCGAGGGTCTATGTAGAGCAGAGCATAGCACGCCTGAGAGAATAAAAGGGTCTAATGTACAACAATGCAGCTTCCAAGAGCTGCAATCAATGTATAATAATAAAAGGCTCCTGAACCCAATGGTCTACAGACACAGTGCTCCAGAGCCAAAGTTTTTGTACAGCAGACCAGTGCTCCGAGAGCCAAGGGGTCTATTGTCAGAACCAGTGCTCCTGAGAGCCAAGGGTCTTTTGACAGCAGCACAGGGCTCCTGAACCCAAGGTCTTTTGACAGTAACACAGTGCCCTGAAGCCAATGGTTTATTGTACAGCATTTTGCGTGCCTGAGAGCCCAGTTCTTTTGTCACATTCAGGGGTCCGAGAGCCAGGGGGTCTTTGTACACATTGCAGTGCCTGAAGCCTACATCAAATGCACAGAAACCCCAAGCCCTAAAACTAATGCCCCAAATGAAAACGCCCAAACGTGCCCCCTGAGTGCCAAAGGCTAAGAACACAACAAAATGCTCCCTAAGTGCCAATGGTCTAAGGTATAGATGATGCAGCACTCCTAAGCGTCAATGGTTTACTCTACAGCAGACACAGCGCGTCTGAGAGCTCACATTCTTACAAACAGCAGACTCACCTCTCCTAAAATCCAAAATTTAATGGGACAGAAAAAAGAAACCACTGTAGCTCTGATTTCACCCACACCCCCCACACAAGGTTGACAAAGTTTTTTACTTGTCCTCTTCAAGTTCTGAAACTAAAGTGACACAAGATGGTTCAGGTTGAACTTTGGACCTTCCACAACAATTATGACATCATGTAATTTCTATGATGTCACGCCCCTTTTTGGGTCATGAGATGTCTTTATGTAATTGTTCGTAAGACATGTATGTCTATGATATCTTTCCTTTTTAGGTCATAATAATTACCTTTGGGGCCACAGTTTAAAAAACTGCTTTCAAGCCCCTTTTTTTTGCCCATAGAAAACCAATCAGACCCCCCTTTCATTTTATATATTCTAAAAAAATAAAAGGGCCGCTATGATTGGTTGATATTGGCAACAAAGAAAGTCTTGACAGTTTTCATACATGTGACCCTATGTTTATGGGGATGTTAAGACTTTAGTGACATTAAAGGGATTGTCTCACTATGCTGTTTCACAGCCAAAAGCAGCTTTCATTCATGCACCCGTCCTTTTTTGGTCAAGTGGGGTTCAGGCGGGGTTTTTTTCATTCACTCAACATTAAAGGGCTTGATACTTACCTGACATGAGGCGGGATATGTTTATCTAAATTCCAGAAAAGATCAAAGCTAAAAAAGCAAAAGAAATTATCCCTTTGTTGTTAGATCAATAACATGAACTCTCAATGCGGGCGGTGCTGTGTGAAACCCTGTAGTGACCATCTTCAGATAAGAGATAGGGCAGGGGAGAGCAGGTTGGTAACCTAGAGAAATCTGAGTGCAATCAAAACTGATAAAATCACTTTTATCTCCACAACAATGAACAATAAAGAAAGCTATGTATTTGGGAAACATCTGTTCCATACAAATTTTAAACTAATCTTTGAAATGAGACAACCTTGTTAAAGTTTTTTTTCCCTTTTATTAAAAAACTAGTAGTACTACATAGTAAAGGTCAGAATAATAGCAGTAATAAATGATTCTCTGTTTTACAATATCAGCCTGACAATCACATCAAGAAACATATCACACAAGTGTTTTTGCTGTATGGTGCAGTTCTAAATTGTATCCCTCCCAACTGCATAATAAAGGAGGCCTCATTACTGCATTACTGAGTGAGGAGCATCCCCTGGACTTTTCCTCTTTAAGTCAAAAACCAAATGGGTCGGTAAAGAACTTAGTAATTCCATTCCATTGTGACACAGGATGACTGTTTAAGTGCCCTGTACTCATATGCCCCCGTGATTCATCTTAACTGCTACTGTTGTTTCAGACAAAGTTTTCTCATTAAAAAAAGATTAAATTTTTTTTATAAAATTGGGGACTAATTGGAACTTCTGAGGATTTTACTTATTAATACTATTTTTGCTTTTAGAACCTACGTTTACCCTTTAAAAATCCATTTAAAAAAATTTTAAACCGATTTTTCCTATCACAGCTATTACATGGAAGGGATGAAGCTGTAGTGATCTGTAATACCAGACGCCACCACTATAAATACAGAGCTGTACCTGGTAAATAATAAAGGGGGCGTTGCACTTGCCCTTTAAAACAGGTGATTGATGAGGAAAAGCTGTGAAAGGGCTTTTTATTTGCAGGATAAATTGATGCTTTCTTTGGGATTTTAAAAGGGGGGGACTTTAAAATTTTTTTCACTTTTTTTTTCCAGTTTTTTTTGTGAGACTGGATGAACAGAAAAATTATAATCTTGCATGGTATTTTATTTATTTATTTTTGCAGTATTTACCAAATAGAATAAGTAACACAATAATTTTATAGATAGTAATTTGTATAATTTTTTTTACTAAATAAAGTTTGATTTTTTTTTTTCGTTTTTAATATTTTTTTCACTTTGTGTCCTGCTATGAAATCACTTGTTTGCTGTCTCTGACAGGGCCTAATAGGCTTTTATACATGGCAAGCCTGGAGGTCCTTATTTGTCCTCTGGTCCTGGACGCTCTTCCTAAGCTGCTGCCAGCATAGGCGTCAGCTCAAATTGCAGCATCACTAAGCCTATGTGACCCAGCAATGCAGTTATGTGGTTAAGGAGCCCTGAGGGCTCCCTGATTCAGGGGCCAGTCGCACGTGTGACTGCTGTGACCCCTGTAGCTACACCACTCTTGAGCAGTCCAACTTTTTTGCAAAGTTCTGTTGCACAAATTACATAATATCTAGTGTCTGTATGTCCTGATAGTTTTAGTGACTTCATACACTAGTTTCACTTTTTTTTTGGTTTGGTATTTTTGGAAAAGTTTGGTGATGCACAATGTAAATATAAAAGATTTATATTTATTAAAAACATGAGACTTACCATATATGTGTTAGAAGTTAGAGCAGCAGCAAAATTTTGGCAATAATATTTCACTGACTGACTAAGAGATGAGCATTTTTTCAGTTTAGTTGTGGAAGCCAATTTTGCAAAAAAGTGAAGACAGGAAGTTGAGCCATATTGTTGTTACCTTTCATTTAGCTGCTCCATAATTTGTTCTCATCAAGACAATCCTTGTCCCTCTAAAGGGCAATGTTTGCTGCAGAGGACTCTGTGCAACCATATAAATGGACAATATAGACAAGATTTCTAAACAAGTGGCCTCTGCATGGGAACATGTAGCCACCATCAAGTTCCTGGCAAATAACAAGATAAGTAAAGCTATCACTGAATCAGTATGATGTACCGGCTCAAATAAAAAATTAATCACTGGAAAAATAGACATAAAACGTAACCTTTAATGGTCTAGTAAAATATGGACTAGCAATAATCTATAAGATCCAACAGTAAAAAGGCTTACATTAAACAGATAAATACAAATCTCAAAGGTACGGGGGCCAAAATAACCCTACTACACCCTATGCTACAGACTGCCTATCAAACAATATGAGGACACCGTCCCAATAAGCACGGCCCCACCCGGCCATAGCTAACTAACCACTGGACAGAGCTTATGGGCACATCATTCGTAGCATGATCTTTTTCTGACTGGGTAGGTTGGATTGTGCTCAATACTATTGCTGATTATTTAACTCTGTATAGATTGGACTGGTGCTGTGATCTTCTTTGCTATATCCATGTGTTATATGTAATTAGGATACTTAGACTGTTTGTATATATTTTTTTATTATAGGTTTGTCATGTGCAGATGATTTTAGCACCTGCAGTTGGGACTCAGATATCAATGACAGCATCCCACTACTCCGCTCCAGTTCATTGCAGTGGCATGTAAGTTGGCTAGCTTATGCCCTATACGGACTTACTGGGGTAAGTTTGTTTTAACCATTGCTTACCCCATACTTGCCTGATTGATGTCCCTGCTATTTACTTAACATATATATCCAGGACATCTTGTCTGAATATGCTCCTGTAATCTATGCATTTGTATCCTTGTTGACTATATCGATTTGTGACCTTACTGCTTACATATATTCTGTTGTCCCCTGAGGAATTCCTGTAGAATTTAGGAAGGGAACGCTTCGGGACTTTGGGACTTTTTATGAGGATTTTGGATTAGTATCTTCTGGGCCCCCGTCTATTAGGGAGCACCAGGGTGTTACCATCAAGTTCCTCTAACAATTAACTTGCCACTTAACAATGTCACTTCTAAATATATAAGGCCTCTCAAATGCTCTGTGAGAAAGCTGAAATGTTGTATCTTTGGACATGATGGAATCAAACGCCTTTTCCATTTTTTATTTTATATTTAGAGTGCTGTGAATGTTATGACGAGAGAGATATGATATACATGATGCACGACTATACCATGAAAATAATGCAATAGAAGAGAAAAAATAATTTTAAAAAAGTTAAAAAGAAAAACATACAGAGAAAGCCCTTTTGTTTTCTATGGCTTTACCAAAATATAAACCTTGGGTCTGGAATTAATCCAAGAGATTACCTTCACCCTACTCATTACGCTACACTGTGCTGGCTCTGTTCCCAAGATGAAAATTAGTTTTTGATGTGCTTGGTAGGCTTAGGGTCATTTATTTACGGGCAATCAAAAACAAAACGCCTTTTACTTACATAAACAAAAAACCCCAATTCGCTGATGACACTAAAAGGGGAAACACATCAAAAATGCAGCATACGTTTCCTTCCAACATGTAGCCAGTTTATCCATAATGGGTTTAATCTAAAAAGCCAAGCGAATTAAAAAGAGAAGTTTACCTGCTTATAATCAGGGATCCAAATAACTTTATAAAAACAAACCATGTCACACAATGGGCAGGGGTCAAAAACCTCCTGGGGCCCCAGCTGTCTTTAAAAACTGGGCCCAAAAGCTGAGATTGTATTTTTGCAACACGGGAGACCAGGGGCTGCAACCCCTTCCCACAATAGTAAAAATAGGTTTAAAATATATAGCAAACATTTTCAATAAGAAAAAATTTCAGAGCAGGAAAGTTTAGCAAAACTCGGTGGGTTTCTAGGGGAAAAATGGCAAATTTCACCAATCGGCCATCTCCCTTTAAAACCCCCAGCCCACGGGATGAACCCAAAAGTATGAATTTTTAACTTACAAAAATTAAAAACTGAAATTTAAAAGGGGAACACATCACTAGGTTTGAGGCCACTAAGCTTGTTCTTATCCAGTTTAGCACCCTCAAAACTCCCTATATCAATTCGGGTTTTTTGGGGAAACCAAACCAAGGGATTTTAAAAACTGCACTGACCCAAAGGGAAAACACAGACAAAAGAAAAAGAAACACACAACAGTAATAAAAAATAAAATAATCTTTTTTTCAATAGGGGCCAAACATTTTTCCAAAAGCACTTTACAAATTCAAGGGTAAAACATACATCTTACACATTAAAAAAACTTAAAAAATAGAAAAACAATGTGGGGCCCCCTCTCGGAGACTTACAATCTATTGGGGTGTATGGGGTAAAAACATACGGTAAAAAGGGGCCCTTTTTTTAAAAGGGTTCCGGGGCCTTTGTTCAAAAATTTAGGGGTTTTTTAAACATGAAAAAGGGAATGAACCGGGGCCCCCCCAAATGTACATCTAAAATACAGAAAAGGGTGCCTGTGAGTGCCCAAGGCGGGGAGTGACAATTTTGGGGATAGCATTGGGGATTTTGGGGCCAAACCCGGGAAAATTATTTTCACCCCCTCTTAAAACTGGGGAGGGTTGTGAATTTTCCCTGATCCCCCTTACATATTCCAAAATTTGGGTTCCGCACGGTGAAATTTTTTAGGGGGGCAGGGGAGGTTTCGGATATTGGGGAATTATTTCGAGATAAACACAAGCAAGCACGGAGGGCGGAGACAAGCCCTAGGGAGGAGTTGGGGAGGACACGCTGTGGAAGTTTTAAGGGGTGAATGCTGATTTATACTTACCCTTTTACTGGAGGGGCAACCAGTGAAAGGACTGACAGGGGAAAGGCATCAGTTTTAGCGCGGGAGAGAAAGACAAGCCCTCTGCTTTCGGACAGATTGGAAAGAGTTTGCAAAAGGGAGACCGATAAGCAATGAGTTGCAGTAGCAAGACAAAAAATAAAGCAGTAAAAAGTTGAGTCTTTTCCACATGAAAATGAGGGTTTTTTGGGAGATTTTCTTATTTTCAGTACAGAGGGGAAAAAAAGGGATTGGGATAAAAGGGGAAAGAAGGGTCAATCAGAATCAAAAAAAAACCCCAAACAGGGGGCCTCTGCCTAGGAAAAGGGTGGTCCCAAACATACAAAAAAAGAAATGGGCAGGGGGGGGTTTTATAATGGGGAAAGACAAAATTTCATCTTAGTGGGGTTTATTTTTCAGTTTGGAAAAGGACATGTTTGTCAGAGACAGCACAGACAGCCCACTGTTTTTGGGGCAAGGCGGGGGTTTTCCACGGGGGAGTGTTAAATTGGTGCATCCCCCATAGAGAGGGTACAACCAAATCTACTGAGGGTTTGGGTCCAAGGGGGGCTGGGGTAAAAATAAAAAGAGAAGGAAACCTAAACTGACCCCTTTAAACCCCAAACAAAAGAGGAAAAAAGTCGAACCAAAAATGAGCACTAAGGGAGGGGTCAAGAGGAACGGAACCAACGAGAGGGGTGTCCTGGGGGCCAATGGTGCTGAGCATCCCTGAGGAAAAAATTGGGTGATCCACATGTAAAAAAGCTGCGAAAATCCAAGAGAAGAACAATGATATTTTTCCCCGAGTTTTTTCTGTTAGGAGGTCCATTTGAGATTTTAAAACAAAGGCATTTTTCCTTTAGTGGGGGTGCGGAAACCGATTGCAGGGGGTCAAGAAAATTTTAGCAAGAGATAGGGGAATTGGGCAAAAAGACCAACGTTCCAATTTAAATAAGGGGCGGGTTAAGACTGTGGGTAGTTATCACACAAAAGGGGTCCAAAAAGGGCTTTTTTAGAAAAGGGTTTTATGATCCCGTTTTGAAGGAAGTTTAAAAATTTCCCAGGGGAGAAAGAGGTTACAATACAGTAAGGGGGAGAAGGACAGCTGGAGAAATAGACTGGAAGGGGAGGGAAAAAGGTTTCAGTAAGCAGGTGGGGGGACGCAACAGGAAACCCCTGGACACTTCTTCCTCTGCCGCCCGGGTCGGGGCTGCGATTGGGATTAGGGGCCCGTTTTGGGGGGGGACAAAAAGGGGAAATTTTTTGGGGGAATTGTGAGGGTAAATGTTTTCCCGGGAATTTTAAATTTTTTGTCTTTGAAGTGAGGGGCAGGTTTTTCAAAACAGAGGCATGACCGGACCTGACTTTAGGCCTTGGGAAAAAGGGGGTAAATTTTTTCCCAAAGAGCTTTTGGGTTTTTTTTTAGTGGGGAAATAGGGGGGTGAAATATTTTTTTTTTGGCGCATTAAAGGGGCATGTGAAAGTCCTAGCATGAATTTTAGTGGAGAAAGTCTCAGTATTTTGACTTTCTCCACAGCCGCTCAGCACACCGGGAAACACCGCTGGAAAAAACGATCCTGAGGTTTTTGACCCAAAGGGCTGCGGCATCTGCCCGGGGGTGTCGTTTGTGAGGGGTCCAACATTCCAGGGTGGTTTTGAGATTTTCATTAAAACCTTTGAAAACCCCGGGGTTGGACAGGAGAGGGGGGAATTTGGGGGCAGTGAGGACTGAAAGGGGTTTTCCTGTGATTTTCCTATATTAAGGGACGGATATTTCTAATGGAGGGAGGGGCGGGTTTTCCAAAAACTGAAAATTGGGATAATTGGAGATAAATTGTGGGTCAAAACAAAAAAAAATTGGGAAAATTTAGAAATTGGGGAAAGATGACAAAGACCAATCCGAGATTCCCAAACCTTGTGGGGGGGAGCCCCAGAAAACGCGGGGGCCCAAAAATTAAAAAAAAACGGGCTGGGCAAAAAGGAGACATGGGTCATCAAGGGGGAATGTTGAAATCACCCATAAAGAAGGGCATTTCAGAAAGAAATGTGGGAGCCGGGCCCGGCAAAATACCAAAACTGGGGGGAGACCCGGGGGGTCTGTAGACAACTGCGACTCTGATGGAAAATGGCTAAAAGATCTGATTGGGCCCCTAAAAAGGGGGAAAAGTGAGGAGGGTGCAGGGGGAAAGGACCGGAAAGTGCAGTGGGGGAAGAGAAAAATCCAAACCCTTTCCCACTGGGGCCTGTTCCGGGTCTGGGGGTGGGGGAAGTTAGCCCCCCATGGGTTGAGGGCGGAAAGGGGGGTTAAATTTTTCGGGACCATTTTTCTGTGAGGGCCACAGGTTGGGGGAGTTGGAGAAAAAATTCATAAAACCATGATTTGTTCAGAGGGTTTGGGGCGTTCCATAGACCACCTTAAAACAAAAAAGACTACACGAAGGGCCCAAACGGGTTAGCAGGGTTTCGGGGGACTGAAGGGGTTGGTACAAAAAAGGGAATCCCGGGGTTGGGGAGAAGGGCCCCTCACGAAACAGAAATTTAAAAGAACAGCAATGGGCGTGATAATAGAGGGGCTTTTGGGGCAGAATTTATGTGGGGGCTGGATTTTTGGGGGGGTTTAAAAAGGGGAAAAAAACTTTGGGGATGGTAAAAGTGGGGGAAGGAGGGAAAGCTTATGGGGATAAACTTTCGGGGGAAAGGGATAGGGTGGTAATATGGGACAATCTGCAAGGAAAGAAATAATAGCAAGCGGGTAATTAAGGAGTAGGCAAAAATGAAACAACTTCCCAAAAAGGCGAGAGTCCTTCCCCCCTTCTCCCTTTCGGGCCAATTCGGAAAAAAAAAAACCTGAGATTGCCACTTCTAAATTCCCAACTTAAAAATTTTGGGCCATTTGAAACATAGCTGCTACAACTCTCGGGGATAGGTCGGGAAATGTTGCTGTGAATTCAGAGAGTGATTTTTTTGGGTTTTGGGGTTCCATCGAACGGCCGTGCCACAAACGCAGTTGTTAAAAAGTAAAACCCGGCCAGCCCCTCCCCGGGGAGGGGCTCCCTTTCCCACCCCTCGGGTTCCCCCACTTCAAAAAAGTATGTTTTTTACTGGTTTTGCCAATTTTGGGGGCTCATTGCAGCGCAATTACACACCCAAGTACACCATGTATATATGTTGTGTGAACATACCCTTAAAGTAATGGAGAAGAGGCTTCCGTGTCTGGCCCAAAATCAAAGCCACAGTCGGAAAAATAGACTCAAGGTACGTCTATCTATCTATCTCATATCTACAGTATCTGTCGACATTACATATATCTTGCTACATCTATCTAATACATAAATATCTTATATCTTTCTCAGATCTATCTACCTCATATCTATCTAATATCTCTTTATCTATCTCATATCTATCTTTATATCTATAAAGAAAGTAGACAGGAAGCACTTCCAACAAAAATAGGGGTGCCAGTAGTCTCTTAATAATTAAAATAAAGAAATATTTTGCAGAACTCACTATTCTGTGGAACTACAAGTCTCAACATCCTCTCCAACTGCCGCCTCGTGTTAAATCTCCTTCTATCTGTCCTCTATTGAAATGTACGCTTTTCTTTGATAGCTCTGTATGTTTGCTTGCATCTCCCAGCTGTTACAAAAGGCCTAATTGTCTACCCACTATCACTTCAATCTTACCTCCTGCTCACTCATAATAACCTCCCCCCCCCACCCCACAAACTTCACACACCTGGTAAGGAGTAAGCATGCTTGTTATTTAAACACGGATTGCAGCAAAGTCGTCATGACTTTAGTCAGTCCGTGCAACATCCATTTAAGTGCTAATCATAAGGTGTATGCAGCATTAATACCACATTGAAACCAGAAGTGAACCAACAGTAACCAAAGACGCCTTTCCAGCTCCTCACTCCAAACAGCACCCAATATGCACCTCTCTGCCACAATTATCACTGCCTGCCTAATCATCAAACTCCTGTCCCTCCCCTCAGACACCCACGCTGGTCAATGGATTCATACCTCCCCTTCTGTCTAACCTCACACCTGACCTCCACTCTTCACCTCTTTCCACAACATTAGACCTTTCTCAAAAACCCACACAACAGACCTTTTTCCTCTTTTATTACCCCCACACACACCTCTTTCACTCTTCTACCAGCTTCTCCCTCGCTGCCGGGGAACATATCTCCTAATCCAGGTACCCCCTCAGCTCATCCCCACTTGTGGTTTCAGATCCCCTAAAAAACCAAGCAGCACGACTACTATATCAACCACACAAAACCTCAAAACCATCCCCTTCACACCTGCTGCAAGTCATCCCATCCCCATGTCTGGAGCCCTCTGGTATGCACGTTCTAGTGGTTTCAACAAGCTCCCTTCATCCCACGACCTCTTCATCTCCGCAATCTCACCTTCCTTGGCAATTAACAGAAAACTTGGCTGACACCCTCTGACAACAACATCCCCCTCTGCACTCCTCCGAATGGGGCTCCAGCTTACCCACACCCCCCGCCCCCCGCCCTGGCAGTAAACATGGCGGAGGTGGGTCCCGGGCTTCTTCTGTCAGACAGACCGTCCTTTCCCTCTCCATTCCAACAGTACCTTCCGCATCTCCCTCCCCCTCCTTCGGAGTTGCATTTCTGTCCCATACTAACTCCCCCGCTCCCAACCTCCAAGTGGCTGTTGTCTAATACCGACACCCCAGGCCCTGCCGACCACTTGCCTTGACCTAATTCTCCTTCTTCATGGCCTCCTCCCACTTCTTTCCAACCGACATCCCCACTAAATATCATGGGAGATTTTAGGAACATTTCCAATCGATACACCCCACTACCACTACAACAAATACTTCTGTCACTCTCCTCTTCCTTCGGCCACGTTCCCAGTGGACCTCTGGAGCCACTCACACAGACGACACAACACACTGGAACCGTCATCTTCACCCGCCGTTTGCCCCCTATCTAACCTCTCAAACTCTCCTCTCCCTATCTCTGGACCACAAATCTGCTCACCTTCTCCCTCCATCAATCACCACTCCAACTGCCCCTCCTGCACCAAACTAGTACACCCCACCAGGAACCCTCCTACCAAAACCTCACCCTTGGCAACTCTCTCTGACTCTCTTGCTACCTCTCCTCTACACCATATCCCCTCATTTGCTTGATCCCAGAAACCGCACCACCACATTCTACAACCACACAAACCCTCCACTCTTTGATGCTGTCTCGCCCACTCCAAACAACAACAGAAACCGCAAAAATGAACAGACAAACCCTGGCACACAGACGTCCACCAAACAGCTTGAGGCGAGACCATCCAGAGTTGCCGAACCGCCTGCTGGAAGGAAAACCCGCTCCACCACTGGAACCTTCACCTCATATAAATAATCACTGCATACATTAAATCCGCACTCAACCTCAGCCAAACAAGACTATTTCACCACTCTCATAACCTCCCTGTCCCAGAACCCCATACAACTTTTTTACACACCTTCAACTCTCTCCCCTGCGTCCACTAAGCACCCCCTCCCCCATCTCCTCTTAGCAGATGATTTTTTGCAACTCACTTCATAATAAAATAAATCTCATCTGACAAAGCTTCACCCTACAGCCACCCTCAGCCTACCTCTATTCCAGGCAGTGTCCCACAGCCCCTCTGTCGACCTGCTTCATGACTTATTCCCCTCTAACCCCCACTCCACCGGTCAAAAATCTAGTCGCCGACAAGCTCCTCCACTTTACTGTCCAAATCGAACCTCACCACCTTGTAAGTCTTGACCCACTGCCATCTCACCTCATCCCTGTGACCTTAAAGGTGCTGTATATCATCCCAGCCCTCACCCACCTCTCAATCTTCACTAAACCTCTGGCATCTTCCCCTCCTCATTTAAACATGCAAGCCATCACCCCCATACTAAAGAAACCATTCTCTTGACCCCTCCTCATTGTCCGAACATCGTCCCATCTCAACTGCTTCCATTCGCCTCTAAAATCCTTGATAGCAGCACGTCCACTATTCAACTTTGCCTCCCATCTCTCTCACCAACTCTCGTCCTGACCCTCTCCAATCTGGGCTTCCGTCCCCCACCACTCTACTGAAACCACGCAGAACCCCCCGCCCCTAACCAAAGTCACCAACCAGACCGTAGCAATCTGCCAAAGCCTCACGCCACGACTCTGTGCTTCTCCTCGCTGAACCTGTCCCTTCTCTGCCGGTTGAGCACTGTCGACCAATCACTCCATCTCCCTGCTTCAATCCTCTCCTCCCTCGGCAATCACGGACTTGGGCCCTTCCGGATCTCCTCCTACCCTCACTGTCGGACTTTCAGCGCTCTCATTCACGGCCTCCAACCTCCTCCCCCCGGCCGCTCTCTCGTTGGTGTCACCCCAGGGGTCTGTCCCTGGACCACTACGTCTTTTCTATCTACAGCACCCTCCTGTCCTCGGCAGCTCAGTAGCCTCACACGGCTTTCAATACCACCTATAAGCTGGAATGACACCCAACTCTACATCTCCCACCGCCGCAGCAATGTCACCTCTCTCTTCTCGTCCCCGGATCCCTGACTGTTCCGATCGTTCGCATTCTCCTCCTATCTTCTCCAACCTCCCCGTCTCCAAAGAACTAAACGTGGAGAGAAACTGATTTCATTATCTTCCCACCAACCCACTCCATCCCTGCCACCCGATCACTCTAACACTGTTAATGCTACACGCTCCTCACCAGCACCACATGTTCCCGCTTGCCTTGGGGATAACCTTTGATTCCAACAATCTGATCCTTCAAACCGCACATCCCATGATCCCCTCACCTCTGTCCTGTCACCTCGACCTAAAAAATTATCTCCCGAATCCGCTCATTTCTCTTATACTCTGAAAGCACAAAAATGCTGGTCCATGCCCTCGTCAATCTCCCGCCTTGACTACAGCAACATCCTCCTCTTGGCCTCCCATGTAACAACCCTCGCTCCCCCTCCAAACCATCCTTAACTATGCTGGCCCGTTCCCTATTCACCACTCTCCTCCCTCGCTACTCCCCTTGTCCTCCCTGCCTCTCGCCCCCTCCTGCCGATCGCCTTCACTGGCTGACCCATTGCCCAGCGAATCCAGTTCAAGCTAGCAACCTTTGACCCAATACAAGGCTCTACATAACCTCTCCCCTTCATATATCTCTAGCCTTAATCGCTAAGATACCTTCCCCCCCTGCGAAGCAACCTCCTCTCCTCACAGGACCTTTCCTCCTGCTCTCCTCTTATCACCGTCTTCCTCTACATAAATCCCCGTCTTCAATACGTTCTCCCTCTTTTCCCCCCAGCAATTTGGAACTCACTGCAGGCCCGCTCGCTGCCCCCAAACACCTCAGACGTCTCCCCCCTGTCTCTCACCGGCTTCAAACGTAACCTGAAAAACCTAACCTCTTCGGATTGCCTATAACCAACACTAACCGGTTCACTCCTCCCACCCAACAAACATGTCTGCCCCTCACCTTCTGTCTCTTCACCCCTTCCTATATACTGTAAGGCCCTCGCGTGGGCAGGGACCTCTTCTCCTCTGTACCAGTTGTCAGTCACTATATTGTTCCACTTTGTAATTGTATGACCAATGTAATTATGTACCCCCCCCCGCCTGACATGTACAGCGCCCTGGAGGTTTGGTTATATCAAGGGCGCTCCAAAATAAAATGAAATAATAATAAATATAAACGATTTCCATCAAAGATGACAGAAAAGAAGCAAAATATGCTGTGTAACACACAGATATAGATACTAAGTTTATTTCAGATTCTTAATATGGATTTTGGCGCATGTTAGGATGTAGATAAGCCTCCTCCAATGGAGATAATCTGATTCCTGGCTCCCATCGAGCACACAAGTTTCTTCTACTAAACATGGATTTGGAATCTGCATTAGTAAAAATACTTGCCTACATGAAGTTTATATACATATCCCTATTGAAAACAATGGGACACTTTAGGAGAACTTTTGAGGTGTATTTTGGTGCATAAATGTGGGGTTTTATATACTAATATATATATAAGACAATGCAGTGGGAACAAAGCCTTAAAGGGGTTGCCCCCTAAAGACAACCCCTTATTTGCCTCATTTGAGCTAAAGAGGAGAGATGCTCTGTATGAGCACCTCCTGTCCTGGCAGACTCTCTCCATCCATGTTGTGTGTGACCGGACACATGATGGACAACTTGTCACAAGGCATTATTTAGCAAAAAGAAGTTCCCTTTAAGCATTTGTTTGCATTATTTTGCCATAAAATCAAGTTACATTTTAAATTTGAAGCTGATAATTTAGTGTATTTTGGTAGCAATGTAATCTGAACAGTGTGGTTTTGTTTGATTGAAATGTAAACCCTCTGATTTCAAGTTTTAAAACCCTGTTTGAGAGGTAGGAGGCACCAAAAAGACATCCGGAACAGAGTGCCTTCTTACCGTGCCTAAAAACCTAGGGGGACATGTATGAAAATTGTCTAGGTCTAAGACTTTCTATATTGTTCTTAGCAACAATTCAGAGCTCCCCTGTTGTTTTTTCAGAGCACTATATGAAATAAAAGGGGAGCTCTGAATGGTTACTATGGGCAACAAGGAAAGTCTTAGACTAAGACAGTTTTCATACATAAGGCTATTAGCGCTTATTACGACTTATTACTAATGGCATAAGCCGTCAGTGGAAAAGGTCTACTGAGCCCACTCAGAGGCCTAATATCGACCTTCTTTGCCTAGCACGGAACTATTGATCCAGTGAGCCCATTTCTTGTTATTATGGTAGAATTTGCATAATTTAATCCCTTCCCAATACTTGAGGTAACTTTATGTCATGCTGTTGGGAAGGATTTATGGCAGTGCTGTCACTCAAGCTGCACAGTGAACTTCATAAACCCCCTCCAAAAAAAAAAAAAAAAAAAATGTTTTTTTCCTATGTAAATATCTTTTTTTCCCAATACATAAAAGAGAATGTGTCATCAAAAAATAACTTAGTATTTTAACCTCACGTTTTTTATTTAAACCACAATTTATTAATAATATTTCTAGTTATGTTTTTTTTTTTTTTTTTTCTCATCACTTTCAATATTTTTTAATAATTCTTAAGTCCTGCAGTTTTCACTTTGACCTCTAGGCCTAATAATAGTCTGACACTTCCTGTTCTGTAGTGAAAGATTTTCATTAGTCTGCTCATTATCAACACAAGCAGGATTGAACTGAAAGGAGACACCAATGTGTATAGGATCCACCACTCGCAATAGGAGATAATCACTGTTCACCCTCTCCCCCTCCCTGCACAAAGATTTCTTCCCCCGGTCACGTGTCATGCCTAGATAAACTCCATCCTAATAGAAGTCAATGGGACGAAGTCGTCCTTAAGGCTCCGAATGTGCATGAAGCTGCTTATAAAGTAACTATCTGCTGTTTAAAGCAGTGCAGGCAAGAATGCTGTCCCCACAATCATATATAGATGACCGAATTGAGAAATCTACAATCAGAAAAAAAAATGGCTAAGAAGAAAAGAATATGGATCAGGGGCTTGATTTAATAAGTAAAAAAAAAAAAAAAAAAAAAAAAATTCCCTTTAAATGGTACAATTAAAAAGGACAACTTGTCTTGCAAAAAATCAAGCCCTTATAGTGGTATATCAACTAAAAAAAAGTTAGGACTCAAGGAAGACAAGAAGGAAAAAACAAGCATTGTTGTTTTATATTTTGTTATTAATTTTATTGTTGTTGTTTTTTGTTATCATTAATTTTAATACTACGTAAAAATATGGGGGGGGGGACCCTGATGTTTTACACCAGGACCCATGAGTCTTTAGCTATGCCCCTGTACCTAAGTAAAGATAAGTCATAAGATAACTCACCTTCAGTGGCTCTGTATGCATATCCATTGCACCAATGAAGCCGAGCACAGTACACTGAGCTGCACTGCATATGAGTAGTGAGTGAGGAGTTGTAATGTCACCATCGGTCCTATCGCACAACTACACTACACTGCACAACCCAGAGAGAAGAAGGATAAGCCATGTATGTAGTAACAGGAGGAAGAATGAGTGGTCTGTGAAGACAAGAGCATGGAAGTCAGGGGGGACCACAGCAGCATTGTTTATGTGAAAAATGACCAGCATTTACTGTCTTGCAAAAGGACTGAGAGCAGACTACAATGGAGAAAAAACGGATCACACTGTCTATCAAAAAGAAAGGAGTGGACATGAATCATGGTTATAGTGTGACAAGAGGAGTGGGCTAGAGCAGTAGTCCCTGTTGTACTCATCGCCCACATCAAAGCTCTGTATCCTGAGTATGGATATTTATATATTTAGATTTCAGTCCTTGTCCTGGGACAAGAACTTTGCCCTTAATTGGATGCATTTGCTATCATAGTTCACATCCTGGGACTGGCTATGTAATAGTCTACATAAATGTCATAGCATGTTCTTTGTCAGGTTGTAACAGAAATACAACCACAATGTGAATGGAATGCCATATGAAAGGCTAAGACATTCGTATATTGGTCAATAGAGGCCAAAACAATGTTATCTTCTGGATGCAGACACAGCAGAGAAAGACAGTAAGAGAGAAGGCAAAAGCATTGGGCTGCAGACATTGTTCTATATTTTGCTATAATTTTGTGCAAATTGGAGCAAAATTACAGAATGCCCACTATCCCTGCCAGCATTGTATCACTTACAGGGCCAGGTCAAGGCCGGTGCCGGACATGTGGTGCGCAGCCCCATGGAGGGAGGCACCACATGACCTGGGAAGTCGGCGTGTGACACCATGGAGCGCAGGGCGTGGTGTATTTATACCGTGCCCTGCAAGGAGCAGGAGCTGACACGATTACAGCTCAGAAGTAGGCTTTTGTGCTCATCACTGGACGTCAGATGGAGTTCCTGGGCCCCGATATGTACCTTCTGCTACTTCTGGTATTAAGCGCCACTCATTCTGTGCCCAGGTGATGTTGGGGGTTGAGCAGTTGCTGCATGAGCTTCAGCAGGCGGCTGGAGATTGTGGCTCAGACCGGCTCCAGACTCAGGTTCGGGGCCTGTTAGGGGGGGCCGTTTCCCCCTCTGCTCCTGTGGCTTCACCTCATAGCGCAGAACTCAGCCTCCTACTAGACTGAGTATGGATATTACCCCCATGGACCTGGGAGCCCCTCATGGAGCTATGACCCTCCAGACCGGGTGATGCAGCCTGGCAATCGGGGCAGTGCTTCCAGCCTGGGAGGAATCCATAAAGGCAGGCGGGCCCAGCAGTGCACAGCAGGCCTAGTCTCTCTCCTCTCGGCCTTCCTGCTGGGGCACCTGGATACGTCACGCCACCCTGGCGATTATCCGTTCAGAGAGGCTGCAGTACTTCGAAGGAGGATGATCTCATCTCCTATGTCAAGATCCATATCTCCAGCTCGTGGGCCGAGGCACAGTTCTGATGGTGAGTGGTGTTCTGCTGGCCCTGTTTCATTTCCAAGGGCGTTGTAGACATAGTCGCCGGTGGTGCTGCCATTTGGCCTGTGCTCTTTGGCATCACGGTCGGTGTTTGGTTTCCCACCGGGCCAAGCAGACGGCTTTCGTTCCAGCCGAGAGGGGGTTGATGTGGGATGGATGTTCGGTGCTGATCTTCAGGGATCCGGAAGATATCAGGCTTTGGCAAAGTTATGGCCCCTTCCAGGTATGGGCAGTCGTTTCAATGAGGGGCTGGGGGCAACGGCCATCTGGGGTCATCAGGCCATTCCGAGGCCTCTTCGTATGCAGGAACTAAAGCAGGCGTTTGCTGGCAGTTCAATGAGAATCAACGCAGGTTTGGAACAGGGTGCCATTTCAAGCATATCTGTTCCCTGTGTAATGCCATTTCTCACGGGTCGTGGTGTTGTTACCGAAAAGGGAAAGGAAAAGGAGGTGTGGGGAATTCCCAAGTAGGGGACGCTGGTGAAGGTAGACAAGATGACCCCTTTTCAAAGTAGGTTTCTGGATCAGAAGGCAGCGAGCTTGCTGAGGAAAGGGTTTGATGTAGGCTTACGGATTCCACCCTTGGTCCATGTTGTCCCCTTTTTGACCAAAAATCTCTGCTCTGCCATTCTGTACCCGGAAGTGGTGGCAGATAAATTAGCAAAGGGGGTGGCATTAGGCAGGATGACAAGTCTGTTTTCCTCCCTGCCGGGTCCCTGATCTCATTATGTCTCCATTGGGCGTAGTTCCCAAAAAAGAGTCCAGAAAATTTAGGCTTATACATCACCTTTCCTACCCGAAGAGTTGGTCAGTCAGTGATGGTATTGACCCTGAACTTTGTTCTGTTGAGTATACTTCTTATGATGTGGCCGTTTGGTGGGTGTGTACATTCGGACATGGGGCTTTTATGGCCAAAATGAATGTGGAAGTGGCATTCAGGCTGCTTCCGGTTCATCTGGACTATTCATTTGTTAGGTTGTTTTTGGGAGAGTTTCTATTATGCAGATAGGTATTTACCGATGGGATGTTTCATCTTCTGCATGTATTTTAAGACTTTAGTTAGTTTGCATTGTCAGTAACCAGATCAAAGCGCTGTAAAGGAATGTACAGCGTGAAGTGGGCGTTACCAAGAGGGGGTTGCTGGCTCATCCAAACTCACTCCCCTATGTCCTGCGCTCAGCATTGTAGCAGAGAGACTCCCGTTAAAATGGCCTGCACTTTTGACTCAGCTGTTCTTGCTTTGCCAATCTGTGGCTGGCTGCTCCTGTTGTACTGAGCGACCACAGCGAAGTACATATGAATATTTTTAGATTGCAGTCGTCTTTGAACAAGAACTCTGCCCTTAAGTGGATGCATTTCCTATTACAGTCAAAAACCTGTGACAATCTATCTACCAGTCTAATTTATATATGCCTTAGCATGTCCTGTGTTGGTCTGTAACTGAAATATTGCCACTATGTGGCTGAATAACGATATGACATGCTAAGGCATTTATATATTTAGGCCAATAGAGCCACACCACCCACTTAGCAGTGTGGAGAAGAACAGCAACGCTACATCCACAGTCAGCACCCACACTGAAGTGCTACACAGGAATGCAGGGAAGAGGGGGGAAGGAAAGTGTCTTAACCAAACTGGCTTCTCTCTGCCATGTGCCCTGCACCCAGCAGTGTAGCACATGGGCAATTATGGATATAGATTGTAGTCACTGTCCTGGGACAAGAACTCTGTCCTTAAGTAGTTGCATTTTCCTTTCCAGTCATTATCCTGGCACAGAATATTTACTAGTATATAAATATATAAGGTTCTTATGACTTGTATTATGGAACATTATATAAGTGTATATTTATACAGTATACTCATGCATAAACATTGGCTGCAGCTCTGTAGCTGATACCTCCCAAGTACCAAATACAGTTATCCCTCCCTATATCGCGGTTCACTTATCGTGGCCTCACTGCATCGCGGATAATACAGCCAGGGCCGGGACAAGACATTTTGGTGCCCTAGGCAAGTACAGCCAATGGTGCCCCCCCCTCATTCCCCAAAATATTGCGCCACCCCACACTAATTCCTCTCGCCCCTGCGCCAGGTCCTGTCACCAATTTTCTGCATATTCCACATAGATCCTGCCCATCTCCTCAGCAGTCACTGCACAATGAAAATCAGCCCTGACAAATTTGCTTTTTCAAAATCGCTCCCCTCCATATGACAGTGTAATACCCCTAAATAACAGTCACTAAATAATCCATCTATACATGGAGCAAATCTACCAGACAATAATTGTTACTAAAAACACTCCTACAAAACCAAGACCCCAAACTATTCCTACTTAAGGATCAAATAATCCTGCCAGACCCTGACCGAACACGACCCCCACATGTGACCATCAGTTGTACACAGGCTCTGCTTACATATACCACCGCCATACAGGGACCATATAGTGGTAGATACTAATTGTATGTATACTCTATGCAGACATATATGTGATTACACTGCAGTTACATTTAGTGACTCACAGGAGACGTCTTTTCTGATCAGCGTCGTTCACTTTCCCTTTTCTTCTCCATCCAGTTCTCACCTTCATGCTGATTTCTCCTGGCCAATACTCGTCCCTGCAGATTTGGACACAAATATCTTAGAATCCTCACATTTCCAGTAACTCCTTATTTATAGGTATATAAGTCCCCTCAGTTTGACAGTTATATAGATATGCCCTCTCAGTCAGGCAGGTATATGTATATTGTCCCCTTAGACAGGTAGGTATATAAATATAGGGGCACTCAGGCAGGTATATAGATATAGGGTCACTCTCAGGCAGGTATATAGATATAGGGTCACTCTCAGGAAGGTATATAGATATAGGATCACTCTCAGGCAGTATATAGATATAGGGTCACTCTCAGGCAGGTATATAGATATAGGGGCACTCAGGCAGGTATATAGATATAGGGTCACTCTCAGGCAGGTATATAGATATAGGGGCACTCAGGCAGGTATATAGGGGCACTCAGACAGGTTATATAGCTATAGGGGCTCAGGCAGGTATATAGGGGCACACAGGCAGGTATATAGCTATAGGGGCTCAGGCATGTATATAGCTGGGGGCTCAGGCAGGCGGATGGGGCACACAGGCAGTGGTATACGGGCCACAGGCAGGCATATGGGGGCTCAAGAAGGCGTATGGGGGCACAGGCAGGCGTATAGGGGCCACATGCAGCCGTATGGGGGCCACAAGCGTATAGGGCCACAGGCAGGCGTATGGGGGCCACAGGCAGGCATATGGGGGCCACAGGCAGGCGTATGGGGGCTCAGGCAGGCGTATGGGGCTCAGGCAGGCGTATAGGGGCCACAGGCAGGCGTATTGGGCCACAGGCAGGCGTATGGGGCTACAGGCAGGCGTATAGGGGCCACAGGCAGGCTTTTGGGGGCCATAGGCAGGCGTATGGGGGCTCAGGCAGGCGTATGGGGCCACAGGCAGGCATATGGGGCCACAGGCAGGCGTATGGGGGCTCAGGCAGGCGTATAGGGGCCACAGGCAGGCGTATGGGGGCTCAGGCAGGCGTATAGGGGCCACAGGCAGGCGTATGGGGCCACAGGCAGGCGTATGGGGGCCACAGGCAGGCTTATAGGGGCCACAGGCAGGCATATAGGGGCGACAGGCAGGCGTATGGGGGCCACAGGCAGGCGTGTAGGGGCACAGGCAGGCGTATAGGGGCCACAGGCAGGCGTATGGGGGCCACAGGCAGGCGTATGGGGCCACAGGCAGGCGTATGGGGGCCACAGGCAGGCGTATAGGGGCTCAGGCAGGCGTATAGGGGCCACAGGCAGGCGTATGGGGGCCACAGGCAGGCGTATGGTGGCTCAGGCAGGCAAAAATAACAACATTTATACTCACCTTACCTGTTTCCCGGCCACGTGCTCCTCTTCTTTACCAGCCGCGCGCTCCTCTTCTTTACCAGCCGGGACGCTCCTCCGGCAGCTCCTCGGGCGCACGGCCTATGACGTGCTGTGCACCCGAGGACAGGCAGCGTCGCGATGACATTACTTCATCGCGACGCTGCTAGCTGAGCCACACGGGGCTGCAGCGGGTCCACAGCGCTATGAGGACCCGGCGGCCCCGCTGTGTTGGCCCTGCAGCTTACCAGAGGATCCAGCAATCCTCCGGTGAGCGGGTCCGACACTGTCTGCGGGTTCAGGGAGCGCTCGCTCTCTGCTCCGCAGAAGCGGTCAAAGAGACCGCCGGGGCTTCAGGCCCATGGCAGCGGCCTGGAGCCCGGCGAGGTTCGGGGCCCCAGCCTGCGCCCCTTAGGAATAGGCAGAGGTGGGCGCCCTAGGCGATCGCCTACCTCTGCCTACCCGTCGTCCCGCCTCTGAATACAGCTGTCTGGATCTTATACTGTATCGCGGATTTTTCAGTATATCGCGGGATTTTTGCGGTATGGAAACCAGCCAATCACCGCACTGTGTTCAATATCCTGAGCGCTGATTGGCTCCCTGACTTTAGCATCGGTCTGTCTGTTGTGCTCAAACGTTCAGCATCGACGTCTGATTGCAGAAGTGTGCAGAAGTGCAGAAAGTGAGTCCTATGATGCCACCCAAACGTTCCATGCCTTCTTAGGCTTCTGGCAGTGAACCGAAGCACCAGAGGAAGATGCTTACCATCAAAGAAAAGGTAGAACTTCTCGACATGCTAAAGGAAGGCAAAAGCTATTCGGCTGTAGGCCGCCATTATGGGATTAACGAATCTACTGTTCGCTACATAAAAAAAGACGAGAAGAATATTAGGTCTACAGCAGCAATGACCTTTAACAAAACTGCAAAGAGGGTGGTCACATCCCGTAATAAGACCATTGTGAGGATGGATTCTGCATTGGCCCTGTGGATAAATGACTGCAGGAAGAAGAATATCTCGCTGGATACCAACATCATCCGGACGAAGGCCAAGAAACTTTATGATAGTGTCAAGGCAGGCACGGATGTTCCTGATGGTGACACAGATGCCATCTCGCACTTTTAGAATTCAGGACAAAGCCAAAGCCCCTGGATTTAAGGCCCAGAAAGATCGGGTTACTCTCATCATGTGTGGGAATGCTGCGGGCTTCATGATAAAGCCAGGGCTTATTTATAAGTCCAAAAACCCAAGGGCCCTAAAAAACAAAAAAAAGGATTTGTTGCCTGTGTACTGGATGCACAACCCCAAGGCCTGGATGACAAAACTCCTCACGGCTGATTGGTTCCACCAGTGTTTTATCCCAGAGGTTAGGCTTTACCTTGCAGAGTAAAACCTGGAGTTCAAAGTGCTTCTCCTCATGGACAATGCTGGAGGCCATGCTGTTGACCTGTCATATAATGGTATCCAGATAGAGTTTTTGCCACTGAACACCACGTCGCTCATTCAGCCCATGGACCAAGGCGTGATTCGTGCTTTTAAAGCGCTCTACACGAGAAATGCCCTGCAACACCTGGTTGAAGCTATGGACTCAGATGAAAACTTCACGCTAAAGGCATACTGGCGTGACTACAATATTGCATCATGTCTTGTTAATATTCAGAAGGCCATAAAGGAGATGAAGAGTCAAACAGTAAATGCCTGCTGGAAAAAATTGTGGCCAGAAGTGGTCCATGATTACAAGGGTTTCTCTCCTGCTGAAGTCCATCACTCTTCAGTAACTAAGGCTGTGAAGCTGGCAAAACTACTGGGAGGAGATGGCTTCACTGATATGACTCCTGAAGATGTGAGTGACCTGATTGATGTCCACTCAGAGCAGTTGACAGACGAAGACCTGACGGAGATGACGAAGTCAGCAACTGAAGAAGAGGATGAGGAACAAGATGAACAGGTTGGAGAAGAGGAGGAGGTTGGTCTAATACTTGATCGTCTGGCAAGCATGGTCAGAATGGCCAAAGAACTCCAGCGGGCTGCTGAAAAATGGGACACCCAAATGTTTCGTTCATTGCACTTTGTAAATATCATTGAGAGTGGCATATCAGTTTATAAAAATCTTCTCACTCAGAAGAAAAAGCAGCACCAGTAATTGCCCATAACTATGTTCATCACTAGGACAAAGAGATCATTTACACCTTTAGCAGAAATAGAAGTTACGGCCCAGGGGGAAAATACTGCACCACCTGATGAAGTACCTGATGAAGTGCCCGATGAAGAGCGCGATGGCGATGAAGAGGTGCCTTCAGGAGAGCTGTAATGCTCTTCATGATCTTCATCATTCAAGGTACAGTATACTTCACTGATGAGTACACACATAGATTTTTATATGTTGGAGTGTGGAAAACGTTTATAAAGCCTTAAAATATATATAAATACTAAAATAAATGTAACGCCGCTACTTCGCGGTTTTTCACGTATCGCGGGGTCTCTGGAACACAACACCCACGATAAGTGAGGGATCACTGTATAGACATAAAATATACTTAAATGAACAAGACTTACATCAGGGGAGGACTGACCTCTTAGGCCTCATCTACACTGCACTGATTTACAGTTGGATTTTTAAGTGTATTCAGTATTTAGAATCCGCAAAAATCCGACTCATCCCTATACACCATAAATCGTTCCTATATACCTCAATAGAGAATCTGAGCTATAGTCAGTTTTGAAAAAAACTTAAAACATTTTCTTTAATCCGGCAAAAAATGGTGGATTATAGTACTGTTCAGTTGAATGGGGCGCCCGAAATCCAAAAACTGCGGAATAAAAACGCAAAGAAAAAGAAAACCGATTCTAATTAGAATCCGACCAGTATTTTGTCCTTGCCGTGTAGATGTATTGTAGCCTTAGGAATTAAGGCAGTGCTCAAAGGCTTATAACCAGAAGGGACCCACAACCTCTTTTACAATTAGAACACACCTCAAGTACTTTATAACCTAAATTAAACAAATTACAGTTAGAAGAGATTGAAAGGGGCCCATAACTCATAAAGTGAGTTTCCTTTTTCAATTATTATGTTGTTTTAGATCCAAAATGCCAAGCTTGTTCATATTTATTATTATTATTATTATTATTATTATTATTATTATTATTAACATTTATTTTAAAGCGTCATTGATTTCATGGCGCTGTACATTTGAGGGAGGTCATAAACATATCTTTATCATGGGAAATAGATTTAATAAATAACATACTGGCTGTAGCCATCAATAAGGGCAGTGTAGCATTATACTGCATACTGTGTTGTCATTGAGTTCAATGTATGAAGTAGTATACAGTATACACCCTCTAAATGTTCACCTCTAAAATTGTCTAAGCGCATTTGGAATTGTTTGCCAGAAAAAAACATAGGGCTTTATGTATGAAAATTGTCTAGCAACGAGACTGTCTCTTTTGCCCATAGCAACCAATCTGCGCTCAGCTTCCATTTTTCCAGAGCACTATATGAAATGAAAGCTGAGCTCTGATTGATTACTATTGGCATAAAGACAGTCTCACTGCTAGACAGTTTTATACCTAAGGCCCATAGTGTCAATCCCTAAAAAGGGGATATTTAATAAATTGTTTGGCACTTCATTTTGGGACTATTTACTGCAGATTTAATAGAAAATGGTGGGCCATTCTCTGTCAACCCTCAAATTACTACTTCGGGTCAACTCTGGCCCACAAAGCAGCAAAGTCTCATTTTAATTGTACTGTCTGACTAGAAGAAAAATAAATAAATGGTTTCAAATGTAGAAAGAGAAAAGCATAAAGGAATAAAATTTCACAAACTTCCCCTTTTTAGGTACAACAGTAAACTTGTATATAAAATATTAATGGAGTTTCACGAAATATATGAAATCAATGAATTAAAGATCTTATACCAAAAGAAAAAATATGTTTCTTGAGTATTAAACAGTGGAATGAAACAATGCTGTTTTATTCACCAGCTACCGCATGAGTTAATATGTGAGTGCGATTGAAGAGACAGTTCTAAGTTTCAGCCCATCTTCATGACATGCTTACATATGGCACATTGCCGCTGTAAATGAGCCATTAACAAATTGCACCGTACAGAAGATCTAAGCAAAATGTTAAAAATTGGAAGAGAATGTGAACTTTCGTCAGGCTCTCCTTGGGGATTTCTGAGCGGCCTCCTTATTCATGAGTGACAGTTCACAGTGTGCAGCATTGCATTAGAACACCAAGATTAACAACCCTGCAACACTAAATACTAAATAAGCACCCTTCAGGGAATATTGACTGCCCTTGAAGTCCGGTAGTTAAAATTCTGGCCTGTTATAGAGGGTATAGTGATGCCATACAGACATATTGTGACACAGTTTATATTAGGTAAATGTCATTGCTGTCCCGCTGCCGTCTCCCGTTGCACTGTTTATTAAATGGGTCGTCCTCTTCAACCCCTCACCCACCTCTTCACAGTTGTTAATGGTCTCTGTGGGTCTCCACTACTCCATATTGTGATGGTCACATAATGTCGATATACAGGGCCAATTTTAGAGAACGTATCCAACTGGGTGTATAGTATAACCGAAAAGAGCCCTCCTCCCCTTCCATGTTTATAAAAATGTTTTTAACTAGGTAGTTTTCCTTAACTACATAGACTAAATAAGCAGAACAAATATCGTATCCATGATTAACAAGGACATAATCAAAAGAGAATCACCTAATCGTAATGTGGCTTTATACCACCATAAAATTTATGAACAAAACTGCTATACAGTTGAATGATTAGTAGTAACAATTAAATCACCACTACTCTCTCACTTTTTAACCCTAACCTACTATCCCATACATGTACACTGTAATGTAAAAATATACATATGATGACAGAATGAGCTAGAGGCTGTGGTCTTGTAAGCATGAGCTAGTTGGTTATACAGCTGTCAGAGAAAAACACCCTAGAGAGAAGACAGAAAAAAATAATAATAAAAAAAATAGGTAGTGTTCCCTATAATCAATATGAAGTTGGGTGCCAGCAAACATAAGACCCCTGTCACGAGTCAAGGCGTTCACAAACAGAAAAAAACTTGAAGCACTCAAAAAAAGTTTGGAAAAAAGTGCAGCTTTATTCCATATCTATTGGCCATATCTACTTTTTTTTCCAAACTTTTGTGAGTGCTGCAAGTTTTTTCCATATATACATACTTTTTTATTTTATTATTTCTTTGTCAGACACTGGCTTGTGATTGCTAGCCAATACTGGTGGGTATTTGCAGGTCCAGGTGAGCCAATGCTACTTTACATCCTTAAACACCCTTCTACCAAGAGAGCCCTATCACCTATCATCTCCCACTTGCACCATGACCCTCTCTTTTCCCAAGGGAACCCTACCACTTTGTGTACCCTCCACTCTTTCCCCACAGTCCCTGCAATCTTGCTTTGCTCCCTCTAGGGCATCTTTCAACTTGCCTCCCCTGCACTGTAATGCAGGCCCTTGGGCCCAGAGTTCTCAGCTCCATGGGGCCCAAGTCATTCTGCAGGAAAGCACAGAATTTACTCATCTCACATACACGAACACGACACATTCCAATCACTTTTCCATATGTTCCTTGAGTCTTTATAATCTTTTTACTTCATCTTTATGGATCAAAGTATAGACGACATGCTAATAAATGTGAATACTTTAATCCATAAAGATGAAGTAAAAAGATTATAAAGACTGAAGTAACATATGGAAAAATAATTGGAATGTGTTGCGTTGGTGTATGTGAGATAAGATGAAACATGAGGATTGGAAGAACCTCTGAACACAATAGTATATTAGTATTGGAAAATGTTTTTTTTTATATTTGTGAGACAGAATATACCCCATTTTCATAGATCATCCCTCCACAGCTAATGCATTCACCACATATGGTTCGAGTGGTTCCCCGAAATGGTTAGACATCAGACCTCGAAGTGTCTTCAGACTCAAATCTCAGATTACACACAGATTCCAAAAAATGTAGACCACAAAGGTACAGAACTCAAAATAAATATAAATCCTACACCAAAGCCTAGTGTACAGACCACAGACCTAATTCAGATCTCTGTCCAAATCCCAAAGTAAATACTGACATCAGACAAGATCCCAGAATAACCACATACTTCAGACCGAACCCCCCAAAAAATAAAGACAAGGACTGGACTACAAAGTAAATGCAGAGCCCTAATGAGACCCCAGGATAAACAGAGACCCAGACCAGGCCCTAGAAAAACCACATACTTCAGACCAAACCCCAGAAGAAACAAAGACCAAGACTCGACTCCAAAGTAAATCCAGAGCCCTGATGAGACCCCAGAACAAACACAGACCCCAGACCAGATTCCAGAATAACTGCACACTTTAAATCAGAACCCAGAATAAACAAAGACTAAGGATGACATGTATGATTTTTGGCACTTAGACGCCAATTTAATTGCACTTAATAAAAGTGTAGAATGCGACTGAATATATGAATTTGTTCTACTGCATGTCATAAATCAAGCACATTCTAGCGCAGAAGCAACACTTCTGGCTCAGGTAAACCACTCTTAAAGTGGTTTACCTGTTCCAGCAATAATGCGCCTAGATTTGCTGTACTGTAGCTATATATATGTAGGTTCATACGGTTCTAGTGCGACACGCCTCCCACACGCCCACCGAAATCAGGTGCATTATAAAGTGCCGCGGGCGCTCTGTAATGTGCCTGATATTGGCAAGTGGACATTTTAACAATTTAGCGAACGGGGCTGCTCTAGATCTCGGGCTGAAAAGATGGCAGACTTTTGTTGCAGCCCTGTTTATACATGTCCCCCTATGACTCGACTTCAAAGTAAATGCAAAGCCCTGATGAGACCCCAGAATAAATACAGGCCACAGATTAGATCCCTGAATATTTACTCACCTCAGACCATGCTACAAAAAACAGACCAAGACCAGGCCCAAGAGTGAATGCAGAATGCAGATGAGACCCCAGAATAAATACATACCCCAGATTAGACCTCAGAATAAATACTAAACCCCATTGTTAATACAAACCCAAGATAAGACCTCAGATGAGACCCCAAAATAAGTACAAAACATAAAATATGCTAGATGTTTGTGTGGCTAATTCTGCAGGGACAAGTGTGACCGAGAGAAGTCCTTTGGACCGGATGAAGAGGAAAAAGGAGAGAGAATGTCTCATCAGAGAAAAAAACGACTCATCAGAGAAGACATCGCCTAGGAGTCCCTGGATGTAACTTTACTGTAATAACTTACATGCGTGCAGAGCACCTGTGTATAACTGCTATCTACCACTATATGACCACTGGTCGTAGTTTAATGGTTTATATTCAGTAATCGTATGCTGTATTATTCAGTCACTGTGTGGTCGTGATATGTGACGGTATTACTCAGTCACTATGTGGTGATGATAGCTGGTCCTGATGTGGCGGTATTATTTAATCACTATGTGGTGACAATATTTGGGGGTATTCAGTCACTATGTGGATATGATATGTGGTGGTATTTTTCAGTCACTATGTGGTTGTTATATGTGGTCATGATGTGGTATTATTCAACAACTATGTGGTGGTTATGTGTGGTTATAATGTGGCGGCATTTAGTCTAAATGGAAGTATTGGTAAACTTGGCCTTGGAATTCAGGTTTTGTGCAGTGATGTTATTTGGTAACTTTATAACCATTTTTCGTGGTTTTTTTACTTAGAATTCTGTGTTATAGCCTATTTTTATTTACATAAAATGTTCCATTCGGGGAGGGGGACATGTATCTTTAGACCTTTTGGGGGACATACATGAAAATTATCTAGGTCTAAGACTTTCTTTTTTGCCCTTAGCAACCAATCAGAGCTCCCCTTTAAGTTTTTCAGAGCACTATATGAAATGAAAGGAGAGCTCTGTGATGGTCAACAAAGAAAGTCTTAGACCTAGGCAGTTTTCATACATGAGGCTCTTTATGTTTACTACCAGGTGTCCTGCTGCAATTAGGTGAGGGAGACTCAGAAGCCCCGGTGCCCCATTTTGATTACAGGATAGTGTGATGATATCATCACACTAGTCTGTATAAGCTGACATGACATTGACAGGGGGCACAGCACATGTGGCCAAGGCAAGGAGGCACACTACAGTAGTTTTGGCTGGGCCCCTAAAATCAACTCTTCGGGAGGGCCCTAGGCACCATAGTCTGACACTGCTCTAGAATACAGACCAGAACCTAAAATAATTCAAGCACCAGAGTGAATACAAACCCTTTTAACTCACACAAAGCCACAAAACATAGTTCTCAGTAGGTAAAGTCTTTTTGGTTTTGCAAAATTGGGGGGGGGTTTTTTGGGTTTTTG
>JAODAL010032677.1:0-46603 GCA_025379985.1 Phyllomedusa bahiana | reverse complement strand
AAACCACCATCCAAACACTTGCCTCCGGCTGCGCCTCCCCCCTGAAAAATATCCCCCGAATCAGCTAATTCCTTAACTTTGATAGCACAAAAATGCTTTTTTCCATGCCCTCGTCATTTCCCGGCTAGACTATTGCAACATCCTTCTCTGTGGCCTCCTGTCTAGCACCCTTGCTCCCCTCCAAAATATCCTTAACTCTGCTGCCCATCTGATTCACCTCTCTCTTCAGCCCCTCCCCTCTGCCAATCCCTGCGCTGGCTACCCACTGCCCAGCGAATCCAGTACAAGTTAGTAACCTTGACCTACAAGGTTCCCCATAACCTCTCCCCTCCATAAATCACTTCCTTACTCTCTAGATAAATCCCCTCATGCAATCTCTTCTCCTCACAGGACCTTCTACTCTGCTTTCCTCTTATTAGCTCTTCACATAACTGTCTCCAAGACTTCTCCCATGCTTTCCCCACACTCTGGAACTCACTGCTCCAACACATCAATCTCTCCCCCACTCTTAGGCCTTGTTCACACGGCTTATTTCAGAACGTTTTTACATCGGATTGCCGATCGTAAATACGTTCTGAAATCAGTTAAAAAACAGTTGCAAATAATGCCACTAAGTGGGGCACGTATTTGTAATGATTTCCCGACGTTTCCCGTCTCCAATCATTGTAGGTGGTGAATCCGTCCATAAATAATTGACATGCACATTGTTTTTCCGCCCGGGATTCCGTCGTCAATCCGCGGCGGCAATCCGGCAGGGAAATACGCGTCGTGGAACAACGAGCCTTTTTTTTCCCTATTAAAATCAAAGAAAATACCCTTTTACTTTTTTTTCTGACTGATTTGCCGACAGATTGACTCGTCAATCCGTGGGCAAATCCGCGGCGAAAAAGCCGGTAAAACAGGCCTTAGAGGTAACCTGAAAACCCATCTCTTCAGGATTGCCTATAATCAACATTAACCGCATTACACTCTTGGAATGCTGACACCTGCATGCGATTCCCTAACCCTGGGAGGGGAAAACACGGTACTGTGTCTATAGCAAAGACTGTGATTACTTCTTTATTTTGGCTGAAGCAAGCCTTGTCATTTATTTTCCCGTTTTGTGGATCACATCAATAATGTTTGCAGTGATTCACCTTGGAAGTTTTGAGCTCATCCCTACAATATAAAAAACAAAAGGGTTTGTATTCATATGGATTTTCAGAAGCTTGTAGTGTCTATGACAACCTTTTTTATGGAACCAGAGGTATGATAAGAGCATAGAGTGTAAGCCTGTAAAGTGGATTTTTTCTCTCTTTTTGTTGGTTACCCTTTAAGAGAAAACAATTACTGATCAATTTTATTAAAGCACATTACATTTACTGAACTTTTCTTTATATACATATAAATTATGTAAAAAACCTAAAGACAGTAAAACTGTCAGGAGACCCATGCCCACTTGAAGGTCGATGGGGCTTGACTTGGGGTGTATTCATGACGTTATACTCCCCCTACGAATACGCAAGGTCAGCCGGATACAGTTTCACAGTTAACCTCTGTCCACACGGGCACAAGAAAACCCAGGGAGTGTGAGAGAGTACCTCCACGGTAGCCCTCACCCTGAACACATCTGGAATATCGGTTTAACCCACCCCAATGAAACAGAACTCTGCCAGCCTGATAGACTACTACCAGTTCCTCATTAGTTATAAGCCTGGTTTGTTACAGACTTATAACCAGCTCCAGGAACCCTGCCCTGAGCAGCTTGATATATTAAGAACTTATAATACGGACACTGGGTTTAGGTTATCAAAACAACAGGACCACACTCAACGATCAAAGTTTATATATTTTATTCGCCTTATGAGCGCACTAGACAAACAATCCATACATAGGGGATACAGTTATACATATACTCCTCAGAGATCAGATCCTCCCAGGTGGAACTGAAAACGGCTATGTTATCCATGTGCTATTCAAGTCCCTTAAGCAGCATGTTGATACGCATCCCGCTGAAAAGTTAACAGGAGATTCATTCAGGCCAAACAGCATGGCGGTGAACTCTCGTACATCTGAATGGGTGACTAAAGGCTGGCGTTCCCGTGCCTCACAGTCAGGGGAATCAGCAAGTATTCCTGGCTCATGATCCATGGATGGTCAGATACTTAGGCCTCCAGCCAACTGATCGAAAGGGAGGACATCGTGTGCGGGCATCATTGGGTACTCATCAGGTGACGCATTACGCATTGGAGCCCCCTGTAGTCCCACGCAGAACAGGGTTGTTCCAATCCGTTACAGAGGGGGGTGGGAGAGTACATAGTTACATAGTTTTGTCAGGCCGAAAAAAAACATGACGTACATCCATTTAGCCTCATTGTGGCTAAAGGGGTGCTAAAGTGTTAAAGTTTGAAGCCAAGGAAGGTAGACAATACATCCCGGCTGAATGAGAGCGCGCGCGAACAGTTAGGACTTAAAAAAGCTTTTTTATAGATATAGTTGTAATATCTTAAAAAATGGTTACCATACCTTAAGTATAAATACAAGCGATGGAAGTTGGTGTGCGGCGTCTTAAGAAAGGGGGGATGAGACCCCCAAAACTTGTGGGCGCGCTCTCGTTTATTTATTATTGGACTTGTATGCCATGTGAATGCACAAGTATAAAGTAGATTGCTACATGAGTTACATTGGTGAAAAAGTTTTTAATAAATTTTGATATTTTGCAACAAGTGTTACCTGCGACCTATTTATGATATGAAAGTCTACGAGATTGAGGAGTCTCTTTGTAGCAGATGTTGAATTACGCGGCTATAAGTTCTCTACACTACCGGCTCATTGTTATAGATCCAGAGGAAGGCAAAAACCCCCTATAAGGTGGAACAAGATTGTCCTCATGTTAGAAAAAATTCCTCCTGACTCCAATCTGGTCAAATTCGGAATAAATCCCTGGATCAACGAGCCCTCTCCAGAATCCTAGTCCTATACGGGGGGGGGGGGGGGGGGACTTGTTACATTATTACATCCCCTAGAAATGTATACCAGACCCTTCTCCAGAGATCCTCAGCGTCACTATAACTTGTTACATTATTACATCTAGAAATGTATGCCAGACCCTTCTCCAGAAAATCCTAGTCACTAAAACTTGTTACACTTATTAAATCTAGAAATGTAACCAGTCGACCCTTCTCCAAATCCTAGTTCACTATAAACTTTTACATTATTACATCTAGAAATTGTATTCGAGCGCGGGGACCATTCTCCAAATCCTGTCACTATAAACTTGTTTATATTATACATCTAGAAATGTATCCAATCCAACCCTTCTCCAGGAATCCTAGTCACTATAACTTTTTTATACATCTAGAAATGTATGCCCACAACCTTCTCCAGAATCGCTGGTCACTAAAACTTGTTATATTATTACATCTAGGAAATTATCCAGTCGCAAACCCTTCTCCAGAATCCTAGTCACTATAACTTGTTATATTTACATCTAGTAATGTATCCACAACCCATTCTCCTCCAGAATCCTAGTCACTATAACTTGTTATATTACATCTCCCACTATACCTGGCCCCCCAACATCCGGGTTGTGGAGAGACCCTGCATCGTGGCTTTACCTAGGAGCCCTGTCTCACCTGCATGCTCCACAACTGCAGCAGTCTGTCTCCACTGCTAACACACTAGGGGACAACAAATCCCAACTGTTTCATTGCAGCCTGCTGACTTTACCTCCTCTCCACAGGATGGAGAGGGACACATCACATCACCCACCCCCACACTCCCCATCATTATGATGTCTGGTTAAATACACTCTTCCACACCTATTAACTGGTTGTGGATATTACATTACATTTGGGGGAGCAGACCATGGGGGCCCAGATGCCTAAAAATGTACCACTAGCTGCCCCAAGTCTGTCAAAGACGCGCGGGGGGGGTGCGAGGTGTGGGCCGTAATGTTCGCGCCCCAGTCCAAATAAACCTTGGCGACTGGAAGTGCCAGCACAATGCCTCCAATTCTGGAAACAGTGCGAGTAGTATTGAGCCAAACCATTCAGAAAAAGGTTAGTTTGGAACGAATTTTACTTTTTTCTGTAAAAATTGGTAACAGCTAATTCAGGATACGGGGGACTGGCTTCGACGGGCCATTTCAGTTTCTGTTCGCTTCAGTATATGTGAGGCGGCCAGCCAATCAGTGCAAGCACAGATGGTTCAAAAATGTCACCCAGCTGAGAGTGTAGAGATCTCATTGTCTGCTAAAACTGCGCGCGAGGACGGTATTATGTAGCATGCAGGGGCCGGCCGGAGACGGTAGGCCAATGTAGGCGACCCCTGCCCTAGAGGCGCCTACCTCAGGGGGGGCGGGCTGGCGGGGGGCCCTAAGGCGCCGTCAGGCCCCGGACCCTCGCCGGGGCTCCAGGCCGCTGCCATGGCCTGAAGCGCCGGCTGTTCTGTGAACCAGCTTCTCGAGAGCAAGAGCAAGCCTCCCCTGCCCTCAGTACAGTGTCGGGGCCCGCTCCCAGGAGGATCGCTGGATCCTCCGGTGAATGCAGGGCCGACACAGGCGGGGCCGCCGGTCCTGCATCAGCGCTGAGACTCCCGCAGCGGCCCCCGCGCGCCCCCTCAGCCGGCCAGCGTCGCCATGACGGTGATGTCATCGGCGATCCTGCCTCTCTCTCCTTCGGTCTCACACAGCTCGTCACAGCCGTGGCGCCCGCGCGTGGAGCTGGCAGGAGGAGCGCGCGGCTGAAGAGGACAGAAGGCGTGCGTGCGGGGGGCGGCGGGTGTGGGGCCCGGCGAGGAAGGTGGGTAAGTATTAATGTAGTTGGTTTTTAAGTGCCTGCCCTGTGGCCCCCTATATCCCCCACGCCTGGCGGCCCCATAATGCCTGCCTGCGTCCCCGCTATAATGCCTGCCTTGGCCCCCTATATCCTGCCTGCGGCCCCCCATAATGCCTGCCTGCGGCACCCTATATCCTGCCTGCGGCCCCCAGAATGCCTGCCTGCGGCCCCCTATAGATGCCTGCCTGCGGCCCCCATATGCCTGCTTGCGGCCACAGATAATGCCTGCCTTGTGGCCCCTATATTCTGCCTCGGCCGGGGGGCGCCGAGCGTAATTGCCTGCCTGTGGCCCCTATATTCTCCTGTGGGCCCCCTATATCCTGCCTGTGCCCATATAAGGCCTGCCTTGCGGCCCCCTAGATAATGGCCTGCCTGGTGCCCTATAATGCCCTGCCTGAGGCCCCCATACGCCTGTCTGTGGGTCCCCCATAGGAGGGGGATAATGTACGCCCTGCCTGAGCCCCCATACACTGCCTGTGCCCCTATAAATGCCTGCGCTGTGGCCCCCCTTGGGGGGACGGCCTGGCCTAGGGGCCCCTGTATCTTACGGCTGCCTGTGGCCCCTATATCCTGCCTGTGGGTCCCCCATACGCTTGCCTGGGTGCCCCCATGTAGATAAGACGGGGGGGACGCCTGCCTGTGGCCCCCATCACGCACTCCTAAGCCCCCATACGCCCGTGCCTGAGTCCCCATAGGGGCGCCTTCCTGTGGCCCCGTATACGCCTGCCTATGGCCTCTATAAATAACCCTGCCTGTGGCCCCCGAAAAGACGGCCTGTCCTTTGTCCCCAATTCAGGAAATAACGCCTGCCCTAGCCCCCATACAGCTGCCTGTGGCCCCTATATGCCTGCCTGTGCCCCCTAGCCTGCCTGAGCCCCTGTACGGGGTCTGCCTGTGGCCTCCCTATATCCTCCTGTTGCCCCCATATACGCCTGCCTAGTGTTGCCCCCATAACGCTCGCCATGAGGTCTCCATAACGGGTCCTGCCTGTGCCCACCATCTAAAGCGCCTGCCTGTGGCCCCCATACGCCTGCCTGTGGCCCCCCATACGGCCTGCCTGAGGCCCCATATGCCTGCCTATGGCCCCAGTAATAACGCCTGGCCTGTGGCCCCTATACGCCTGCCTGTGGCACCCCATATACGCCGCCTGTGGGCCCCAGTAACGCCTCCTGAGCCCCCATAACTGCCTGCCTGTAGCCCCCATAACGCCTGCCTGAACCCCTAGCTATATATTTTCCTGAGCCCCTAGTATATACCTGCGGCGGGGGGATGGAGTGGGGGGTGCCCCTAAATTTTATATAACCTACCTGTCTAAGGGGACAAAATACTATATACCCTGCGCGAGAATGAAGGGCATAACTATATACCTGTCTGACTAAGGTGGGAACTTATATACCTATAAATAGGAGGTGTTACTGGAAATGTGAGGAATCTAAATATTTGTGTCCAAATCCTCCAGGGCCAGTCACTTGGCAGGTGGATGGCAATTGGCATGAAGCGTGTGAACCGGGATGAGAAGAAAAGGGAAAGTGAACGACGCTGATCAGAAATGATGTCTCCGTGGAGTCACTAATGAACGTCAGTGTAATCACTTATATTTCATGCAAGCACCTACATACAACTATAATCATACCACACATGATGGACACTGTAGGGGGCGTTGGTATATAGTCTTCAGAGCCTGTGTAGCATGCTGATAGTCCACATGGTGGGGGGTTGCGTTCGGGACCAGGGTCTGTGCAGAATTATTTGAGTCCTTAAGTAATAATATTTTGGGTCTTGGTTTTGTAGGAGTGTTTTTTAGTAACAAATCATATTATCGTCTGTAGATTTGGGGCTCCATGTATCGGTGATTATTTATGACTGTTATTTAGGTATTACACTGTCATACGGAGGAGCGTATTTTGAAAAGCAAAATTTGTCCCAGGGCTGATTTTCATTGGGCAGCTGACTGCTTAGAGAGGACGAGCTATGTGGAATGTGCAGAAAATTAGTGACAGCACCTAGGCGTGCATGGGTGAGGAGGAAATAGTGGTGTGGATGTGTGGGGGGGTATTATTTTGAGAGCGAGGGGGGGGCGCCATTGGCTTTACTCGCCTAGCACCAAAAATGCCTTGTCCCCTGCCTCTGTGGTGCATGTCACTGTATATTTCCTCTCTTAGTGTATCACACATGCTGGCCTGTGTGGCCTTGGGAGAGAGTGCGTAGTCATTTCTAGTCGATTTTACACAGTAGAAGCTGCTAGTTAGATTACTCACAGCTAGCTTAGGGAATCATACACATAAATAGGGAGTTAGGGAGAAAAAAATCTTTTTATAATCATATTTGCCCATTGCAAAGTAAAGGCATTTAAGACCACTTCATTTGCTGTCTGGATTCTTCCATACGACCTCATTTCACAGATATTACATAGAATTTTTTTTGTTTATAATCCTCTGTTTGGCCCTTAGTTTACCGTTGCAAAGTAATGGCATTTAAGACATTTGATTTGTCTGTCAGGGTTCTTTTCCATAAGACCCCCATTTTCCCACTGATTAATTCCATATAAAAAAAATCTGTTTTATAATCCTATTTGCTGGCCAGTATGGCAAAGTATCGGCGTGTTAAGAAGCACTGTTGATTTGCTGTCTTTGGAGTAGTCAGTTCTTCAAATAATAAGGCCTGTAACAAATCTTGGACCTTTTTAAATCGTTTATGTTTTTTAACATGGAGTGAACTAGAAAGGTAAGCGAGAAGAGGCATAAGACAGCGGAGGGCTAAGGTACCGAGACCAAAGTGCTCCTTCCAGTGCTCCAGAGCAACACACAAAGGCGACCACATTGTCATTCACTAGGACCCCGTCATGCCTGTCATTGCTTGTCGGCTTCCTGGTCGTCTTCATTTCTGAGAGTGGCGCCAACCCCATGTCTTCATGGTTAACACAACCTGCAATCCAGCAGTTTTAATTCCTCAAGATTGCGCCACTCTTCAGAAATGAACGCACGGGAACCTTACCAAGCAATGACAGTCCGGACGGGTACGCGAGGGGTGGAGGGGAGGGCGAGGTGACAATGTCTCGATTGTGTGGTTGCCAGTTCTCCCTGTGCTTCTCATTTCTGAAGATGGCGCCAATGCCATTCTTCATGGTTAAACACACCTCATCCAGCAGTTTTACCGCCTCCTTCCCCTCAGCTCATCGGCAGAAATGTCGGTCATATCATGCAGTCCAACCTGAAGTCAAATGCCACCCAATAAACAGACCGCTCTAGATAATCCATATTCCGAAGGAGTCTCTTTATACACAATTGCGGTTGGGGTCAGAAGGCATTTCAAAATATCAAGAGGCCAAAGAGGATGATTTCGTCTGCTCTGATGCCCAACTCGCTGATAGCGCAAAGAGAAAAGAAAACTGGTCCATCGCCAGAAATCCAGAGGCGGTCACAATGCCTCTCAGTCCTTGGCTTCTATCCCGCAGCTTGGATGTAGACTGTCAGGAAAGAAGAAGTCCCGCCCCCACCTGTGATGATTGCGTTGTGGAGTGTGGTAAAAAACGAGTAAAAGATTTAACCCAGTTGCGCTTCTGCCACGCATGTCTGCTGCTGCACACTTGCAGTTTTACTGCTTTCACATTCCTGTCGTTGTTCCACCCGTGCCAACCGTTCTAATCACTGTTCATTTTGATTCCTTATGCTTGGTCATGTTGGCAGGGTAATGTTACAATCAAGCACCTCATATGTTGTGAGATCTGCCAGGATTTTTCCAAGCCTTGGGTCGAGAGGGCCTAACCAGATCTTCCTCCTCATCCTTCCTCCTCCTCCATGATATCTGTGCCAACCCTTAATACCACGCGAAGGTAATGGTGTACCTGATCTGTCTCACACTTCTTCTATCCTCATTCTTGTGAACTCTGGCTTTACTATGTCTCTGCGCAGGCTCCGTTCTGCCCTTCTGCCTTTAACATTCACTTTTGCTTTCTGCACCATCGGAGACTGCAAGCACCATTTACTTGAGGGGGTGCGTCATCCCGTGTACATCTAAACGGAGCACAAAAATCTTCTTTATCTTCACACTGCACAGCAACTAAACCCACATCAAGCTCAATATTCTCTTCTTGCGAGCCAATTCAATGTCCACTACTATATATTTTAGAGCATGCAACAGAAATATGGTTAAACTGAACTCTTTATGCTTACTCTGACACTTGTCAAGACTCTGAACCACAGCACCTTATATTTTCAGAATGTATAGTTTCCATTGTGCTCATCTCCCTTTGGCAGTACCATTCCTGGTAAGACCTATGAGTGGCACCAAAAGTTCACCCTGCCTGCCATAAATTTTCCAAAGTTCCGTGAATATTTTTATAAATTGTCTTCTTTAATGAGAACACGTATAAAAACGAAGTCAGTACAATTTGTCATATGACTATCATAAGTTTAGAAAGAAAGAACACAGTAAGATCCAGTCTTAAAGTCTCCAGGCTCCCGCATAGACGCCGACTTCCACTTCATCCAAGCATGCGTGTGGCTGGGTTCAGTGCTTGATGCGGCCATACATCAGGGATCTTGACGTGTCTCATGCCCGTGACGCGACGTTTCGGGTGAAGGCACGCCCCCCTTTCTCAACGCGTCACAGTAGGTTCCAGGTAGTTCTATTTATACCCAGCTTATTACTTAAATAAACATCCAAAACATTAAAAACGACCGCTAAATCAAATTGGATAGGTATTTTCTAAAAACAACATTCTTAACCTATGTTTTGATCAATAGAACCTTCATTTAGTGGTATAGACGGGTTAAACAATATTCAAAAACCGTTTGTACCAAACGTACTTTTTAAGCTATTTATATTAATGATATAATCTCATCCATATAAACTTCCTAACCAATCACAAATGATACGGGACGACATGAAAGAATGTCAGGTATATCCTATAAGGGAAGACAACTCCAACGGCAGTCCTCATTGTAGGCCCCCTATGATCCAGTGTATCTAGCCTACGTATCTCAAAAGATTTCTCGTTGTAATAAACGTAAGTTATTTGTTCTTGATCAGTTAAGCTTCTATCTGCTCCAAAATGCAGGGCGCGAGGAGGAGGGAGGAGTAAAGTCTGACACCTATGTCTGTTTTCAATAAAAATGTCTGCCACTGTAGATGCCATGAATTTGGGTGTTTTAAGTATCCCTATTCCCTTCTTTTGCTAATGTTCATTTAATTCTAGAAGCCATATAAACGAAATCTGGGTACTTGTGTTCGTTCAATCTTATCCTAATCATTCTGGTGGGTTTGGCCTACATAACATAGTCCCGAACGGAGGGGGGGGTGTGGCATGGGGGGGGGGAGGGTGGGAGTCAGAGGGACAAAAGATCACATTCTTTAATTGCATGTGAAAAAAAGGCCACGGATAGAAATTTATGTCCATGTGTGGATGAACCACACCAGGACGCCAACGTATTAATTCTCACACCTCTTACAATTCTGGCACACGATAAGAGGCTCAGAAACGATGCCCTTCTTCTCTGTGTGCTAAGAATTTTTGACGTGGAGTTTTTTTTCTTCATATTGTATATCTGAGTGTATAATGTGGCTACCTAGTTGTCTCTCCCTTTGGCGAGTGCGAGGAGGTAAACGTAGGATAATCCACGAAGAAGGTAGCCATATTTAGGGGTCATTTTGTAATAGATGTGGGGGGGGGCGGAGGAGGGAGTTTACGTATAGTTTTGTTATTAATTTTGAAGTGGTGGCAATCGTAGGGACCATCTGAAAATCCTAATCTGAGTAGCGAGCGATGCCTTTTTTGGTCCTTTTATGTTCGGAAGCTCTTGTCTCGGATATTGGCCTATCTCTAACCCAGTTTTTAGAGTTTGTTGTCTTTGTTATAGGACGCCCATTCAAGTTTGCATCAACAAATCTTTCAACCAAACCCTCATGTTCTCATGTAGTCTGCATCAATGGACGACATATACGTCTTAGTCTCATAAAATGTCCCTTCCGAGGCACCTAATACATTAGTGGCATGTTGGCTTTTTTGTTATGGCGCACATAAATTATTCCGATCTATCTCTTTGTGGTATCAAGGGTTTGTATTTAATCGTTCCCGTCCTTAATAATACGATCACTCCAAATAGCTGATGGCAGAATGAGTCGGTCCCTAATGAGGAGAATTCATTAATGGATGAAATTCAATTTATATATAAATTCAACAAAATTCTCGAGTTCCCCTTCTGACTAACCTCCAAGAATGAACTCTTCGTGGCGACATAGACGGCAGCCACAGTTTAATACTGCGCTCCACTGACTGTGACCGACTGCTCCTCACTCTCAAAGATTCCAGAGTGCGCGCGGCGAGCGCGAGAGGGCCAGACACGAGCGACAGCGAGCCCTATGCACTGTCCCTGCCCCATTGCGCAAGAATATAGCTGGCCAAAACGGGAGAAATAAGAGGAGGGGGGTGGAGGAGGGGATCAGAGAGAGTAATAACAAGTAACTTACCATCAAGAAACATAAAACAACAAACTATTTAGATAGATTTGGGTTGTTACACTAATTTTTTCTAATCGCCTGCATCCCCTCATCGTGTGGATGGTTGGGTGGTATAAACTTTTCACATCAAGGCGTGCAGAGAGGTAAGTGACTTCCCGCACATCGGCAATCTCTAGTTCAGTAGAAACTGGCCTGGTCTTGAAGACACCGTGGTAAGTTCTTCTTGACATATGTCCTGTAAAAAGGTGTCCCACGAAGGGTACAATAAGTGGAATATACTGATCGCTAGACCCCTGACACGCATTCGGTCTACATGGGGGGTTGCTATGGACTTGTGTATTTTCGGGACTAGTATATAGTAAGGGTACTCTGGGGTGATACAATCCTTCAATATATGGCTTGTTTTTTTTAATCAATTATACCTGTATGTTCTGCTTGCACTAATCATCATGTCTATCAAATTCTTAATCTTGGATGTAGGGGGGCGAGTAGGGCGACTACATTCTCAGTAGATTTTAGAATCCCCAAGTTGGTTAGAGTGGCTACCTCAATCTACTTAACCTTGTCCATACTTACCGGTTTGCCCCTCCCTTTCTGCCTTTTTTTAGAATAATATCTTCATTCTTTTTTTTAGATCTAATAATGGCTTTAGCTTTCTCTCCTCGTAAAATTAGTTTGTAATGTTTTCAGCTGTGTGCCATATTTTAGTAACCTCTCCTACATACTAGATTTTGGAATTTTTCTAGGAGTGGGGTGGAGGAGGGGGGGGGGGGTGCGAGAGGTAGAATCTCGCTCAAATTTACTTTTTTTTTTAATAAGTAGTTTAAATTAAGGGAATTTTTATACCACCACTAGGTCGTGCCAAAGTGCATGCTTAGTCTGCTTTGCACAGAACGTCTATATAGGTCCATCTCAAAGTCAAACAACGGAATACCTTGGAAGGAACAAAAGGGGGTAAGTCCGTTATTAATAATTTTGGCATTGAGTCTTAGTCAGGTTGTTTCAGGAGATATTGGACAACTAAGTCATTTAATTCTTCTCTTCCTGCTTCTCTTCCCCATCCGCTTGCCCTTTTTCTTCGTCTCTGTGGTTCTTCTGATTGTTCCCCCACTCGTTGTTTCGGGGTCTGGCACTCCATCTTTTGAAAAATAGGTTGGCATATGCGGATTTTTGAGCGTGAGGCTTCATAGATCGTAGTTGCATTTTTTCTGACTAATTAAGACCGGTTTAGATGATGTTTCTTCGAAATTTGTTTCTCTTCATATAATGCGGTGTTTCCGTCCAATCTTTTTCTCATTGGACCATACCTACACTTTGGTTCTGTGCTTCAATCTCTCGTGTCAACGCTCAAATTTCTTAAATTTAGTTGACATAATCTCTATTTATTTTTTCAAGACTTTTTTTATATTGGATTTTGGATCTCATCATAAGTTTCTTTGCTGTTGTTTCTTTGTAAGTTCTTTGTCAACATCCATAATTTCTTTACGATTTCACCCCACAGACCAGCTGTATGTTTTGGACCTCCGACAGGCATAAGATCGAGAAGTACCGTTTGCTCATAACAAACCATTTTTTCAATGTATTGTGTCGTCATCTTTAGGTTAATAAAATTAGCAATAATGGACTTCCCGTCAGCCCCCGGTATTGTCGTTGTAACGCTTGGAGGGTATTCTTGAAGGGTTGATGCATGGAGATATAAACTTTGTTTCCTTGCGTTTCAATGTATCCAAATCTTTTCCTAAGATTCCTGTGTTGGCATTCTCCTGTGAGCTCCAACTGAATCCCAGGACTGATGTCTGCTTGTTGGATAATCTGGCAAGCCTCATCATCTTGAGAGCGCAAATGTCTCATCTCAGCCTCTCCTATCCTGGCGGCTGCAATTTTTTTCAAATGACATTTTCAATCTATGGTCCATACAGGGAAAATAGACCGTCTGTATAACAATTATTTTGTCATCTTCTAGTTACAGGTTACTGGCGCATCACAGGACCACCCACCTGTTTCTAAACACTATATTCACCAATATCACAATGCCCCATAGAATTTTCCAAAGTTTCCTGAATATTTATATATTTCTTCCTTTAATGAAACACGGGGGGAGGTATAAAAACGATCAGTACAATTTGTCATATACTATCATAAGTTTAGAAAGAAAAAGAACCTGTAATCCATCCTTAAGAGTCTCACAGCCTCCCTGCATAGGGACCCGTGAGGCGAGGGGAGCGCGCGGTGTGCATCCAACATTCCGTAGTGGGCTTGTTCAGGTGAGCTGTGATGCGCCTACATCTGACTGTGACGTCCATCCGTGACCGACGTTTCGGGGGAAAGCACCCCCCCCTTTCTCAAGCGACAGGAGGTTCCAGGTAGGTGCTATTTATACCTCAGCATTAGTTACTTAATAAACATACAAAACATTAAAAAACGACCCCAAGCGGAGAGTGTGCGACGGGGGTGGGGAGGCGCGGAGAGGGTTTCTAAAAACAACATTCTTATCCTGATGGTTTGATCGAATAGAGACCGTTCATTAGTGGTAAACGGTTAGGACAATATTCAAAAACCTTTGTACTCTTAAAAGTACTTTTAAGCTATTTATTAATGATATAATCTAAATCCTTATAACGTCCTAACCAATCACAAATGATCACTGGGACGACTGAGAAGAATGTCATGGGGGTATATTTCCTATAAGGAAGACACTCCAACGGGCAGTCCTCATTGAGCCCCCTATAGGGGCCAGTGAATCTAGCCTAGCGTATCCAAAATTTCTCGTTGTAATAAACGGAGCGCGGGTTGCGTTTGTTCTTGATCATTAGCTTCTATCTGCTTGCGCAGAAGAGGCACCATTTTAAATCGACAAACCTGATGTCGTATTTCCATAAAAATCTGGCCACTGTAGATTCTCAATGAATTAGGTGTTTTAAAATCCCTAATTCCCTTCTTTTGATAGATTTCATTTATTCTAGAGCCATATAAACAATCTGGGACTTGTGTTCAGTTCAATCTTAACTAATCATTCTGGGAGGTTTGGCCTCAAACATTTGCCCACAAAGGTCAATTCAAACAATATATCACATTCTTTGAATTAGCATTGAAGAAGCACACGGTAGAAATTTGATTCCTGAGTATTTGGAGTAACCCACAACCCGGACCCTACTATAATCGGCATATACAATTCTGGCAGCAAAGCTACGGAACTGCCCTTTCTCTGTGGTGTCAAGAATTTTGACAAGTAGGTTTTTTCTGTCAATAGAAGTGAGCGAGTGGTGGTCTGATTGTATAGATGTGGCTATCCTATTGTACTCCCTTTCCTCTGATAAGTAAACTTAGGATAATCACGAAGAGTGTAGCCAAATTTAGGTTCGTTTTGTAATATTATCCATTATTTACTTATAGTTCTTGTTTATTAATATTTTGAATGGGCAATCCAGGACCAGTGAATATCCTAATCTGGGATCTTCCTTTTTTTGTACTTTTAGTTGCGAGCTCATTTGTTTGGTGTCTCATAATTGGCCTATCTCTAACCAGATTTTTTAGAGTGTTGTTCTTTTTATAACTCCCTTTCAACAATCTTGTCAACCAAACCCATCAGTTACTCTCACCAACAGCAATATTAGGATAAAGATTTGAACCGAACACAAGTCCCGTAGATTCGTTTATATGCTCTAGAATAAATGAATCATCTAGCAAAAGAATCGTATAGGGGATAAAACACCCAAATTCAAATGGCAACACAGTGGCCAGACTTTTTATGAAAACAGACATCAGGTGTCAATTAAAATGGTGGCATTTTGGAGCAAATAAAGCTAATGATCAAGAAAAATAACTCTTTACGTTTATTACAACAGAAATCTTTTGGATACGACTAGAGTAGCACTGGCTCCTAGGGCCCCAATGAGGACTGCCGTTGAGGTGTCTCCTATAGGAATATTACCTTACAGTCTTCTCATGTCGGTCCCGTACAGTTTTGATTGGTTAGACATATAAGGATTTAATTATATCATTAATAATAGCTTAAAATACGTTTAGGTGCGCGCGCGCGTGTTTTTAATATTGTCCTTAACCGTTTACCACATAATAAGTTCTATTCGATCAAGAGCGGGAGGAGGGGCCGGAAAAGAAATTGTTTTAGAAAATACTATCCCAATTTGGGGTCGTTTTTAATGTTTTGTATGTTTATTAAGTAACTAAAGCTGGGTATAAATAGCACCTACCTGGAACCTCCTGTACGCTTGAGAAAGGGGGCGTGCCTTCCCCCGAAACGTCGCGTCACGGGCATGAGACGTCACAGTCAGCTGTAGGCCGCATCACAGCACTGAACCCAGCCCACACGAATGCTTGGATGCACGTGAAGTCGGCGTCTATGCCGGGAGCTGGAGACTCTTAAGGACTGGATTACAGGTTCTTTCTTTCTAAACTTATGATAGTATATGACAAATTGTACTGATCGTTTTTATACGTGTTCTCATTAAAGAAGAAATGTATAAAATATTTACGGAAACTTTGGAAAATTTATGGCGGCATTGTGATATTGGTGAATATAGTGTTTAGCAGGTGGGGTCCTGCTGATGCCGCAGTAACCTGTAACTAGAAGATGCCAAACTAATTGTATAAAGACCTTTGTGTGCCTCACTCTAAGAAAGCAAATCCTTCAGTGGGGCCACTCCTCCAAGCTAGCTGGGCACCTCGGAATTGCTTGTTCAACCTGTGCCGTAACAAGGCTCCACATCAGAGAACTACCAGCCTATTGCTGCCTCTGCCTATTTCTGAAATGCCCTGGACTCCATAACAATTTACCACCATCCACTGCCTGTATAGTCATCTGGGTTGTTACTGTCCGTTTCTCTAAAATGTTTCATTTTATGCCTCGGCATGATCTGCTCTTGGCACTTCTGCTCGCATCCCATTTCTTTTGTCACATTTTCCATTTTCATGGTCTACCCCTACACATACAGTTTGTCTCAAGGTTTGGGTGAGATCTGGGTGAGCTCTATGATGTCCACAGATCAAGCTGGACTTTGCATCGGCTTACCTCCCTCAATCAACCAGGCAGGTGCAGAGGGGAAACCAGGTATTCGGGAACTACCTCCATTATTTCGTCTCCTCCCGACAAAATGAATGTTCCGAGCTCCTCCCCTGGGCAGAGTTTTCTTACATCCATCTTGACAGGTGGATGTCCGCAGGTGCTTAGTGTTCTACATTGTGTATGGACTACACCCCTGGCCTCCTCTTCTCTTCCTGGTTACCTCGGATGTTTCTCCTGTGGACTCCAAATTTTGTGATCTGTCTCGCATCTGGCAAGCTTCTTCTAAAACCAAGACTCCAGCAGACAAAAGACAAAGACTGCCTCCTGTGTTCCATCTGGGAGATAAAGTTTGACTTTCAGTTAAATACAGTTTGTCTGACTGAAACTCCCCAGCCTCAAGCTTGGTCCTCGCAGCCTTAGAATTTCCCTATACTACATCAGATTAACTTAGTCTGCTACAAGCTCTGCTTGACTCCCTCCATGCGCATCCTGAATTCATTTCATTTTTCACTCTTGAATCCCTTAGTCATGAACCGCAATTCTGGAAGGTCGGTGACTCCTCCGTATGAAGAATATGTATGAGATTCAACAGATCTTGGCTATGAAATGACTCAAAGGAATGAAATATTACCTCATCAAGTGGAAGGTATTCAGCCCAAAAATAGATGCTGGAAGACCATCAAAAGAAGTGGGGGCTTAAATGGGAGGTACTGTCACAACACATACCACGGTTCTTCGGCATGTTACTCACCTCTCCTCCGCTCCACAGAAGCATTTGGTCTCATCTGCTCCCAGCCTGTCCATGTGGCTACACGCGTGCTGTTTCTTTCTGATTTAAAGGGCAGGGTGTGTGACAACCAAGTTTCCTGGAGCCAGTGGCACCAGCGGCTTTTTCCTGACACCTCGCCATTGCCTCCTTGCCAGTTGTTGGTGCATTTTCCTACATCATTAGAGTCTTATGCCCATGTGTTTTATTTTCCAGTTCTAACCTATGGCTTTACATTCCTAACTACTCTTTGCCTGACTTCTGAGGAGCTACTCCCTGGAGGTAACCAAAAACTTCTGCACAGCTTGGTTTTTGCTAAAGGTGCTAGTGAGAGTAACTAACACTGTTTAGATAGTGCTCTGATGAACAGGAGTTTTGTTTTGCTGTTTGTTTTTGTACCTGTTTATCGCTGCATCTACATGTATGCTAAATAAAATACAGAAGGACCTGTATTTGGTACTGTGTCTCTATGAACATATACTTTGCATAGATCTCAGAGCCGTAATTGCTCACAATAGTTAATATGGTTGAAAAAAGACAAATGGCCATCAGATTTAATCAAGGGTGGGGAAGATGTGGATGAATGGAGGAGTAGAGGCAATTTTTAAGCTGATGCAGACTTTTGAACCCATATAGTAAGAACCAATCTGCCCTAAAGGAATATTTCTGATTCCAAAGTTGCCATCAGACTGGATCCAGATGTTTTGTATGGCTTCACAAGTATTAATATTATTTAGTTTATCAGTGGTTATTTAAGCCTTTCTTGAAACCTACAACTGTTCCTGTTGTGACCAGCTCTTCAGGCAGGCTCTCCCACTGATTCACAGTTCTCATGGTAAAGAAGGCTTTTCTCTTTGTCTCCAGTCATAGGGAATAAAAAAACAGAATCTGGTCAGCACATCCATTTTGAAAATTAAATGTATAGGTGAACACTGTTGTGTCAGTCAATAGCTATGCAAAGACAATACAACATCAGCAACACTCTAAGGCACTAAAAAACTATCATAGAGGACATAAGAATTTTTTGAAAAAGTAATCCGACCTCAGCTTACACTCGAGTCACTGTCAGCGCTCGGGCGCTGCAATGGCCCGAGCACCGGCACGGACACTTCTGCTATATGCGGCTCCTCTACTACCTATGGGGACATGACTGCCTAAAACTACCTATGGGGACATGACTGCCTATAACTACCTATGGGGAAATGACTACCTATAACTACCTATGGGGACATGACTCTGCCTATAGCTACCAATGGGGACATGAATTTTCCTATAGCTACCTATGGGGACATAACCCTGCCTATAACTACCTATGGTGACATAACCCTGCCTATAACTACCTATGGGGACATAACCCTGCCTATAACTACCTATGGGGACATAAATCTGCCTATAACTACTTATGGGGACATAAATCTGCCTACAACTACTTATATGGACATACACCTGTCTATAACTGCCTTTGAGGACATAAACCTGCCTATAACTACCTGTGGGGGACATATACCTGCCTATGTAATTTTATTGGTATCTATTTTTATTTTTGAGATTCACCAGTAGCCACTGCATTTTCCACCCTAGGCTTATACTAGAGTCAATAAGTTTTTCCATTTTTTTGTGGCAAAAGTAGGTGCCTCGGTTTATACTTGGGTCGGCTTATACTCGAGTATATACGGTATATGAAAAAACTTGGGTTTCTTAGTGTACATTTTTGATCAAAACTGTCAAAGCCCACCTACCGCAGCAAGGTGACCCCAATTTCCGGTGGGAACTTACCTTATATGCTACCTCTCTTGGTGTCTGTTCAGACCTCCACACTTCAGGGTTAGAAGGCTCCAACTGCAAACCTGATCTGATTAAAAAGCCTGTGAAGGCAAGCAGAGTATACAAACCAAGCAGGAGACTAAGAACCCCAAGTTTTTTCAGATATTTCATAGTAGCAGAAATGCTTTTTCAAAAAATTGTTGTGTCCTCTTTGACAGTTTTTTAGAGCCTTAGGCCATGTTCACACGGCTTAAAATGGGCCGTATTTCGGTCCATAATTACGCGCCGAAGTGCGCAAATTACGGGCTGAAAAAGGCCCATTCATTACGGTAATCCACAGTTCTCATAGAGAACTATGGATTACGTCTCCTCTACCCGCTCGGCGAATCCGCCGGGCGGGGAGATAAGTGACATGTGAATTACCAGCGGCGTATACGCGCCGCTGGTAATGCAAGTCAATGGGCCGGCGAAGTGCCGGCCCCCCACTCCCGCCCCGCCCCCGGCCACACGGCGTAACTGCGGGGCGTAATTACGTCCCGCAGTTAACCCGTGTGAACATGGCCTTAGAGTGCTGCTGATGCTGTCCAGTCATAGGGAATGTCCCTTTGTCTTTGGAGGGCGTTGAATATGAAATAGCTTTTCCCCATACTTTTTGTAGGGGTCATTTATATACTTATATAAATTAATCATATTTCCCTATATCCTAAATTAGTGTTGAGCGATTATTATCGACAAAGTTGAAGTCGGCACGGTATTTACGTTGATCGGATTTTTTAGATCACGCGATAATTTAGGTTAAAATCTGAGCATAATCTATGAATATCGCGCCATTTTCGGCGCTTCCTGTCATTTGGGCGGCCAGCAAATGAGCTTACAGAATAGAGCAGGGTGAGATGTGTGGGGAAAGTCATGACTGGGATGTGTATGGTTGCGTTTGGGTTTGGAAAAAAAATCACATGCCCCATTTTTTTAAATAGAAGGGGCCCTTCCTTTTTCAGATCAGTGTGTGTCAGTTTCTCAAAGCAGTAGGACGGGGCGCTCTGCTCTGTGCAAACAGCTCAGCGAAATTATTCTTTTTTGTTCACAAGACAGTTTCTACTTATGCTGTGACCCTTAAAACCCCTTAGATCAGAGATTTCAGTTTTTTAGGTATTTAGGCAGAAAAATTTTAAAGGAGCATTTTACCGCGTAAAGTCCCGGGGGGGAAAGCGGGGGGGGTGGGGGGGCCCCCGGGCGAAAAAAAGACAAGCTTTTTAAAAGAATACGGGGATATTGATTGCAAGCCATTGTATTGAAATTTAGTTTATTATTAACAGTGTATTTGTTGAAAATTACTTAAAAATTGGGCAGCCTAAAACTTTATTAGGATACGATCTTTTCTAATAAGCAGGTCTATTTGTTAGGTGAAAAAAACCCCAAATTTTTGATTATCAGTATACTTTTCGGGTGGGCCCCCTTTTTAAATTTTTTGCCCATTCATCTTTGTTGTTAGGGTCCCCTTTAAAAAAAATTTTTGAATCCAGAAATTTTGTAGTAACCACGGGGTTGATAGGTGCCAAAAATACCCTTTTTTATCCGTAAAACTTTTTCAGATACGTTTTTTTGCATTTTGTGCCAGCCCAAATTTTTTGTTGATGAGGAAATTGCATTTTAAAAATTTGAATCCACAATTGTGTGGGTCCCCCACAGGTAAAATTGATAGGTCCCAAAAAATTGTTTTTTTATCCATATACTTTTCCCGAACGTGGTTTTTGAAAACTTTTGCCCAGCCCCCAGTTTTTTTTGATAGACCCAAACCTTGCATTTAAATTTAAAATCCAAACCCAAATTGGGTTTTAGTCACCACGGGGTAAATTTTGTTAGTCCCAAAAATACCTTTTTTTATCCGTAAAATTTTTCAGAACTGTTTTCTGCATTTTTTTGGCAAAAGCCCCTTTTTGGGTTGATAAGGTCCCTTGATTTTAAAATTTTGAATCCAGCAATTGTGTAGTCACCACGGTAAATTGATAGGTGCCAAAAATACCTTTTTTTAAACCGTAAACACTCACCCCCACTTTTTTTAGGTACACCTGTCCAACTGCTCGTTAACATTTAAATTTTTCAAATCGGGCCAATCACATGGCGGCAACTAAAGTGCATTTGGGCCATGTAGACATGGTCAAAAATCTCCTGCATTAAAAACCGAGCATCAGAAAGGGGAAGAAAAAAATAAATTTGAGTCCCTTTTTGAACGAAAAGCATGGTTTTTTTGGTCCCAAAGAAGGGTGGTCTGGGGAAATTTCCCAAAACTGCTGATCCCCGGGGGTTTTTAAACCGCACAACCTTTCTCAAAGGGTTAAAACAGGGGAATGGTCCGAAAAAGAAAAAACATCCAGTGAGGGCAGTCCTGGGGGCCCAAATCCTTGTTGATGCCAGAGGTAAAAGGGAAAGAAGGGCAGACGGGTTTCAGCTGTTTTTAAAAAAAGGCAAACATTTGACTCAAAAAATCCCCCCCTTTACCCCCCGGGGAAGGCAGAAAGCATTCTGAACGCACAGAAAGGCAAACTTTGGGCAGATGGGCTACGCAGCAAAAAGACCAAACCGGGTGAAAATCCCTTTCAGAAAAAAACGGGAAAAATTTAGGCCCCAAAATTTGCCCAAAGCTCATCAAAATTTGGGAAAAGGTAGAAGTTTGGGAAAAAAAAAACGTTCCCGGGTTCTGTTTATTTCTCGTTTCTGCTGCGCCCTTTTGGGGATGTAGGGTCAAATTTTGGCGCCCAAACAACTTTGAAACAGGGATCCATCCTGCCTTTTTATAAAGGGTTCAGGCTGGTGGTGGTGGGCATGGTGTGGGAAATTTTCTTGGCACTTTTTGGGGGCCCCCTTGGTACCAATTGACCCATCTTTTTTGCAAAACCCTTGTGGAATCTATCCCACGAAAAATTTGACCAGTTCTGAAGGAAAGGGGGGGCCCAAAACCCGTTACTAGCATGGTTTTACCTAATAAAGTGGCCGGTGATTTAAAACATTTCAGATACGTTTTTTTTTGCACTTTTCCTATTCCAGATTGTTAAATGGGGCCACCTTGCAGTTAAATTTAAATTTCCGCAGTTGTGTAGTACCCAAGGTGAATTGATGGGTCCCAAAAAATCCCTTTTTATATTATGGGTATACTTTTCAGATAAAATTTTTTTTTTGGCACTTTTGCCCAGTCCAGATTTGTTGATGACCCATTTTGCATTTAAAATTTGAATCCACAATTGTGAAGTCCCCCACAGGTTGATAGGTCCCCAAAAAATCCCTTTTTAAATTACCCCGTATCCCTTTCAAATACGGGGTTTTTTGCACTTTTGCCCAGCCAGATTTGTTGATAGAGGGTACCTTGCATTTTAAATTGAAATCCAGCAATTGTGTAGTCCCCCACGGGGTTAAATTGATGGGTTCCCAAAAATAAAATTATTTTTTATTTTTTTTTTTTTTTTTGTTTTTTAATTTTTTTTTCCCGTTTTATTTTGTTTTTTTTTTCCCTTTTTGCCCGGTCCAGATTTGTTGATAGAGGACCTTGCATTTAAAATTTTGAACCCCACCCATTGTGTGGGTCCCCAACAGGTAAATTTGATAGGTGCCAAAAATACCTTTTATTATCCTTATACATTTTAGATAGGGTTTTTTTTTGAAATTTTTCCAAAGTCCAGTTTTGTTGATAGGCCCCTTGCAGTTAAATTTGAACCCCAGCAATTGTGTAGTCCCCCAAAAGGTGAATTGATGGGTTTCCCAAAAAAAATCCCTTTTTTTATCCGAATATTTTTTCAGTTTACGTTTTTTTTGCACTTTTCCCCATTTCCAATTTGTTGATAGAGCCCCTTGCATTTAAAATTTTGAATCCAGAATTTTTTGGCCCCACCACGGGGTTTGAAAAGGTTTGCAAAAAAATCCCTTTCATTTCCGTATACATTTCGGGATACATTTTTTATTGCATTTTTGGGCCCAGTCCAGTTTTGGTGATATTCCCCACCTTGCAGAAAATTTTGAATCCAAAAACTGTGTAGTCCCCACAGGTTTGATAGGGCCCCAAAAATACCTTTTTTTAACCGTATACATTTTCAGATACCTTTTTTTTTGGCACTTTTGCCCAGCCCAAATTTGTTGAAAATAGCCCCTTGCAGTTAAATTTAAAACCACAATTGTTTGGGTTATTTTTTCACCACAGGTGAATTGTTTAGGTCCCCAAAAAATACCTTTTTTTAATCCTTTATTTTTTTAATACGTGTTTTTTGCACTTTTTGCCCAGCCCCAGTTTGTTTGATAGAGGTCCCTTCGGGTTTAAATTTGAACCCCAAAATTTGTGTGCCCACCACAGGGGAATTTTGATAGGTGCCAAAAATCCCTTTTATTATCCTAAACTTTCGGGAAAACGGGGTTTTTTGCGGGGTTTTCCCCAGTCCAGATTTATTGATAGAGGTACCGGGGGCATTTTAAATTTAAATCCAGCAATTGTGTTTTCACCACGGGTTGAATTGATGGGTGCCAAAAAAAACCTTTTATTATCCTATCCCATTTAAATTTACGTGTTTTTGGGCACTTTTGCCCAGTCCAGATTTGGGTTTGAAAGTTGCCCCCTTTTGCGGGTTTAAATTTTGAATCCAAAATTTGGAAATTCACCACGGGTTTTTGTTTAATTTCCCAAAAAATTTCCCCTTTTTATTATCCGAAAATACTTTTCCCAGATACCTGTTTTTTCCCCACTTTTGCCCGGGTCTAATTTGTTGATATACCCAAAACCTTGCATTTAAAAATTGAACCCAAAGCAATTGTGTAGCCCACCACAGGTAAATTGATGGGTTTGCCAAAAATACCTTTTATTCCCGAACATTTCAGATACGTGTTTTTTGCATTTTTGCCCAGTCCAGATTTGTTGATAGAGGTACCTTTGCGGGTTAAATTTAATTTAAACCAATTGTGTAGTCACCAAGGGAATTAAATAGGCCCCCAAAAATCCCTTTTTTATTTTCCGTAAACATTTCAGAAACGTTTTTTTTTGGCATTTTTTGCCCAGCCAAAATTTTTTTTTTGATTAAAAGGGGGTACCTTGATTTTAAATTTGCCCCCCAGAAATTTGTAGTCCCCCAACAGGGGGAATTGATAGGTGCCAAAAAATACCTTTTATTATCCGTAAACTTTTCAGATACGTTTTTTTGCACTTTTCCCCCTTTTTCCGATTTTTTGATAGAGCCCTTGCATTTAAAATTTTAAAACCAGCAATTTTGTATTTCACCACAGGTAAATTGATAGGTGCCAAAAATCCCCTTTCATACCCGTATACATTTCAGATACGTTTTTTTTTGCATTTTTTGCCCGTCCGATTTTTTGATAAGGTCCCTTTGCATTTAAAATTTTTAATCCAGCAATTGTGAAGTCACCACGGGGGAATTTGAAAAGGTCCAAAAAAAACCTTTTTAAATTATCCGTATACTTTTTAGATACTTGTTTTTTGAAACTTTTGCCCAGTTCCAGTTTTGTTGAAAGGGGGTAGGTTCAATACGGGTCCCGCCTAAAAAAGGGGAGGGGGTTGTCCCCAAATTTCCGGGCTGATTTATTCCGCCCCCCTTTCCGGGGGGGAGCTGTGGAGGGGCTCTCCCCCACGAAAACCGAGCGGGGGCGGTACAAAAAACCTTGTGCCAGGCAAGGTGGTGTGGGGATAACGGGCAAAAATTCTGCTGGGCCCCCCTTAAAGACGGTAGGCGGGAGACACCCTTTTGCCGGGCCCACATTTCATAAAAACCTTGTCGTCCAGAAATTTCAAAAGAGCTCCCCGGGTCTGGACCCTCCCTGAGGAAGGCTCGGGCCCTTACTGGGCCTTCCGCCGTTCGCCCCCTCCCTTTGGCCCGCCTGGCGCGTTGCAAGTTCAGTTGGGCCCCCCCAATCAACCATCTCTTTTTTGGGACGGGGCAACCGGCTGGAATTCCAGCCCCCCCCACATGCTCCCGTTTGTGGACCCGCGAAATTTCCCTTTAAGCGTACAAAGTGCCCACTTTGGCCTAAACAAGCAGGGGGGTGCGGACCTCGGGGTGTTGAGCCACCGAGGGGGAGGCAGGTGAAAGGCTCTGCCCATCTTGCCAGTTTTGAAAAGCCCCCAAAAAAGGTAGTGGGACAATCCCCCTTGTCAGATGAGCTTGTGTGTCTTAGTTCGGAACGATCTTTGGGACACTCGAAACAACGGGTCCCGCCACGACGAAGGGGGAGATGGACACAGATGCAGACAAAACCCTTTTCCGTCGAACCCACAATCCCCGACAGTTTCTCAATTTTTGGGTCTTTTAGGCAGTGGTTGGGGGGCCCAGGGCTAGTGCAAGGGGGCGCATCACTTCAGGGTGATCATTCGGCAAGTAGGGCTGTGTTAAAGCTGTGCCGGGAAAGCGGAGGGGGGGGTTTTTCCTGACACCGACGGACTGTGTCCCTCCCTTGGAAAGGGGTTGGCGCGAATTTGGGGCGGGGAGGAAGATGGGGAAGATCATTTTTGCAGTGCCCCCCGCCCCAGGGTTTGGGGAAATCAAGGCCCCACCTCTCCAGAGTGTTGGATGTCCATTTCCTCCAACATGTCCCGTTTAAAGGCCCATAAAAATGAAAAACGTTACGGGTGGCCACCCTCCGGGACCCCCCGGTAAAAATCAAAATTTGACCCTTTCCTTCCCCCCCCCCAAATAGAGAGTAAAATGCGGGAAATGGAACCTTGTGTTTGATCAACGGGGAGAATCTTTGGTTTTTTTCACGTTCCTAAAAGTCACGGTGGAAAAAACATCAGCGACGTGACAGCAGTAGATCCAAAGTAGCCGTAGCGGCAGCACAGCACAGGCAAGGTGGCAGAAGCCTAATGGGGACCCTGGAATCTTTATTTACACCTCACCAAAGCTGCAATACGGGCACAATCCAAACACGCAGAGACCGCTTAAGTCAGGTGCATGACTTCTGCGTTCAAAACCGATGTTTTTGATGGTTCCGGGCCCAATAGACTTCGGGTACCAAAATGGCGAATGGGCCCCAGCTCGGTCGCCCCCCATAGGGTGTTGTCCTCCCCGCAGCCAGGGGAATTGGGGACCTTAGCCACTGGGGGGGTATTACAGAAAAACGCATCCGGGTTTCCCCGATAATTTGGGAGTTTGACTTTTATCAAGGAATCAGGCTGTCTCTGTGATTTGTGGGGCCCAATTGCCGGGCACCGATTAGTTCCGGCTACTTCCTTCCTCTTTAAACAGAAATGGACTTTTTTGAAAATTTTTTTTTTAAAAAGATATTTCTTACTGCAATTTTTTTTCTCGGTTCCCAACAGTTCATTTGCTGGTTTTTCTTTGAGGGGATGAAAACAACAAGGGTTTTATGCAACCCGTATTCAAATTTTCTCACTTTATCTTTTGAAGTTTTCCATTTCAATGGTTTTGAGGTTTTTGCTGTGAATACAGCTATTAATTTTGGTCCTATGGGAAAAAAGGGTTCTAAAGGGCATTTCTCCCCCCAAATTTTTAATAGTGGCTGAAAAATCTATTTATAATTTTTTGGGGACATGTTTCTGTAAGATACACAATAATCATGGTCCTTTGGAACAAAATGTGGGTTTTGAGTGGCAAATTTTTCCCTCACATTTTTAACGTGGTGGAAGTAATTTTTTTAATTTTTGGGGGCATGCGCTTTGAAATTTCAGCAAACTATGGGTCCTATTCTAAAAATTTTGTTTTAACAGAATTTGTTCTTCACAATTGTCAAAAGTGGCCTCAAGGGGCTGTTTTGAATTTTTGGGGCATTTTGCTGTGAATCAGCATACTACGGTCCCATTGAAAAAATGTGGTTTTCTAACAGACATTTGTTCTTCACAATTGTCAAGAGTGTGTCCGGCGCGCGGGCCCCCAGTCGCGCCCGGCCGTCCCCCCGTGCGCAGGGGCCGGCCGGGTGCTGCGGCGCCCGCAGCCGTGGGGCCTTCTGATAGGGGTGGAAACCCCGTACTTACCATCCCCGCTCCTGTCTTTAGCTCTGACAGCAAACCCGCCATTTAACCGCTTAAAGGGGGCGCGCGGACGGTGGGCCGGGTTTAAAAAGGGCCAGCGCGCCTTTAATTGTTAATTGACGGCCGTGGTCCCCTTTTTAAATGGTGACGTCCCTAGCATTGTGCCATTGTTGGTGTGTTTTTGGGGCGTTTGAGTTGTTGGTTCAGTCTTTATTTCCCATGTACCAGCCCCTCTTATTTCCGACCTTTCTGTTTTCCCCCTGCCCTGACCGTTCCTGCTTGACCCCGAACCTCTGGGCCCCGCCCTGACCTTCTGCCTGTCCCCTACAACCTCCGGATTCGTTTTGCCCCGCGTACCCCGGGGCCCCCCACGCAAGCAAGTACGTCAGGGGGGAAGACCCGGGACCTCCCGCAGCAAGTCCTCCGCTTTTCGGGGGGCTTGGTGAAAACCCGGGGGGGACTTTGGCTTTCCCTGCGTGGCTTTGCTTCTCGTTGCGTTTGGCCCCGCGGACCCCCCCCTGAAAAAGAGGGCTCAAAGGGGGAGGTGCTGTCAGAAACAGGAAAAGGTAGGTAGTTAATGGGGCACTATTGCAAAATGATTGTTTTTGCAAAAATCTTTTAAATAGTCAAACCCCGTATTGAGACAACACATTTAAAACAATTTAAAAAGAGAAAAAAAGACATGGGGGGACCCCCATTTTAAAAATGTGTTTTTTAGAATTAAACTACTAAAAATTTGCATGAAAAAATAGGGTAAAAAAAATTTTCCCCTGAAAATTTCAAAAGGGAGGCACAGGAAGACTTGACCAAAATAGGTTTTCGAGGCCTGGAGAGGAGCACGGACAGGAACAAAGAACAAGACAATTTCCTCCAGCACGTTTAGTAAAATAAGAAAAAGAATGCCAAAAAAAAGGGCACCGGGTGGGGAAAAGGGCGTTAACCCCAGTATTTCCCAAATGAAGCTCAATTGGTCCGCATCAAAGAGGGGGCAAGCGCTACCCCGGTCTTGACGTGTACTGGGAAGGCTGGAGGTCTACTCACACTTCCCCCTCTGCTTCAGCACGACATTTTCGTTGCTTTTATAAGGGCATTTTTTTCCATGTAAATAGATGACGGACGCCAGCCTGGGCTCTCAGCACCCCCCTGTAACCCGGCCCTGGAGCTTAACCTGCGTGTTAAAAGATGAAGGGCGTGCCCGGGCTCTCACCCCCCCACGTAAGTTGGCCCTGGCGCTTTACCTCCGTGTTAATAATGACAGACGCTACCCCGGGGTCTCACCCCACCCACGTAAGTCTGGGCCTGGCAGCTGGCCCCTGTTAAAGATGGCTGAGGCAGCACTAGTTTTCACCGTTTGGGGCAATCAGGGAAAACTTCAAATTTTCTAAAAAAAAATCAGATTTTTTAAAAAGGTGATTTTTGTGAGGTTAATTAGTGTCAAAAGGGCCCCCGGGCTGGACACAAAATTGCACAATTTGAGGATTAAAATTTTCTGGGGCTGGAGTCACTATGGGGGTGCATCATTTGATCTCCAGGGGAGTCTGTCCCTAATCACTGAAGAAGGATTTGGAGGAAAAATGAAACCATTGAATTAAATGATGAATCACTCTCAGAAGCAGGAGGGCAGATGTCTTCTCAACTAAGAAGTGTTTTGGGGATGATTAGAACATTTGTAATACTTATGGGTGTGCAGACGAATTAACATATCTACACGTGTAAAAAATACCTTTAAAATCTGCAGGGAGGGGTCTATGTTGTATGTTATCTACACTTGAAAAAAAAGCAAAATGGTAAAATGTAAAACTATAAATAAAACTTCCCTAAGTAATTCTGTAAACAAATGCAGTTACCAAACAATATACTAAATGACAGTCACTGTACAAAAATAGCATAGTGCCACTTTGTGATCTGTGGGTCAAACTGGATTAGGGGTCATGCTGTGGCCCAGGATAGGTATAGTCTATGTCCAGTGAAACTAAAATGGTGGTCGAAAGACTCCTTTATCCGGCACTTTTTAAATGTGGTGGTCATGCTGGTTTGTGGCTCATGCTGTGGCCTGGACAGGTATATTTCTATGTCCAGTGAAACTAAAATGGTGGTTCAAAGACTCCTTTTTCTTGCAATTTTAATTTGGGGGTCAGACAGGTTTAATGGTCATACTGCGGTTCTGGACAGGTATAGTCAATAGTGTTGAGCGATTTTTATCGACAAAGTTGAAATCGGCAAGGTTTTTATGGTGATCGAAATTTCCAGAATCATGGGGATAATTAAGGTTAAAAACGTGCATCATCTATTAAGATCGCGCCTTTTTCGGCGCTTCCTGTAATTTTGGCGGGCCCGCAAATCAGATTACAGAATAGAGCAGGGTGAGATGTGTGTGCGACGTCATGACTGGGATGGTATGGTTGCGATTGGCTGGAAAAATCACATGACCGTTTTTACATAGAACAGCGTTTCCCTGTTTCCAGTCTCAGTGTCTCTCAGGTCTCATAGGGATCGGACCTGCGTCTGCCTGTGGCCAAACAGCTCAGCGCAATAGTTTATTTCTGCCACAGAGAAACCCTCTACTATTAGCTGTGATCCTTCCAATTAGTTAGATTAGAGATTTGAAAGATCTTTATGCTAGTTAGCTAGTGAATTTTAAAGCAGCATCTACCACTGTAAATTCACGGCGGGGGGAGCCAGGGAGGGGCCCGCGGCTGCGAACAAAAGACAAGCTCTATCTATAAGAACACTGTTAAAGTTCACCAAGACTTAGTGTAGACATGGTAGTGGTATTTCTTATTATTAACAGTTTGCTATTGAAATATTTCCTGGATATTGGGCGGCCTGATTTATATGGGAAACATCCATTCTAGTATACTGCAGGTTCTTTGTTAGCTGCAAAAACTCCACTTTTATTATCAGTATTAGAGATGGGAGAGAATCGATTCTAACGAAGTGAATTCGATTTTAGAATTTCAGGGAAAACTTCGGGTTCGTAACGAATCGAACTTTGGGTGTGGCTTCGGCTGGGAACGAAGTGTGCTTTTCATTGAATAAAACTGGCTCGCGAGCACTCGGCGTTACATGGGGCAAATAGCACTATGGAGGAGAAGGGCATAGCCGCATGCATGTGCAGAGTGTGAAGCCAATCAGGGAGACCGGCGGGTTTCTGTGACGGCACCGCACTATATAAGTCGAGCGCGCCGCTGGAGCTCACACTCCTCTCACTGTACTGACAGGGATGGTGCTTCTGCTGCTGGTGATATCGCTGTCTGAAGAACTGATTTTTACACAGCGATTTTTGTGGGGTGTTCACGCTTGTCTCAGAGAATGTTTCTGAATGTTCTATTTCTGATTTTTTGGGGTATAGGATCTGATATCCAGTGTGGCGTCCCTGCAGCTGCATATACATTCAATATCCAAGTGGGATCTAAGCCAGTTCTGTTGTATTCATTTAAGAAACAAGCGAATTTACAATTACAAATACCTCTTCTTTTTGGCTCAGCTCAATTTCTATTGCGCAATGTCTCTCAGGGGTAATTAAGCGTTGTTTTGCTGGTGTTGCTGACAAAAAATAAACCATCTTTTTTCAAGCCAAATATATAAATTTTTTTGGTAGCTTATTCACAAGCAAAGGTTAATTACTAAATTGTATCTTTGTTCGTGTTGCGTAGAAAAATACGCATATGTAACACGCTACAAAGTATAGTTTGTGGTGGTCTCAATTCTTATTGCGCAATTTACATCCAGGGGTTAATTAAGCGTTGTTTTGCTGTGTGCTGACAAAAATTAAACCGTCTTTTAACGCCAAATATATATATTTTTTCTTGGTTTCGGTAGCATAATTCACACGCAAAAGGTTAATTACAATTTATCTCTGTTGTGTGAGCGTAGAAAATACCATGGTAACACGCTTCAAAGCTACTTAGTTTGTGGTGGTCAATTCTATTGCGCAATTTACATCCAGGGTGTTAATTAAGCGTTGTTTGGCTGGTGTGACTGACAAAAATAACACCGTCTTTTTCAAGCCAAAATATAAAATTTTTCCTGTTAGCCCTTATTCACAAGCAAAGGGTAATTACAATTTTATTTCTTGTTGTGTGGCGTAGAAAATACGCCATTGTAACCACGTACAAAGCTACTAGTTTGTGGTGGCTCAATTCTATTGCGCAATTTACATCCAGGGGTTAATTAAGCGTTGTTTTTGCATGGTGTGCTGACACAAATAAAAACGGCTTTCTTCAACGCCCACATATATATATTTTTTTGGTAGCCTAATTCACAAGCACAGGTTATTACATTATATCTCTTGTAGTGTGGCGTAGAAAATACGCCATTGTAACACGCTACAAGCTTCTAGTTTGTGGTGGCTCAATTCTATTGCGCAATTTATCCAGGGGTTAATGAAGCGTTGTTTTGCTGGTGTGTGACAAAAATAACCGTCTTTATCTACGCTAAATATATATATTTTTTTTGCGTAGCTAATTCACAAGCAAAGGTTAATTACAATTTTTATCTTTGTTGTGTGGCGTAGAAAAATACGCCATTGGTAACACTCTACAAAGCTATTAGTTTGTGGGGCTCTCGTCTTATTGCGCAATTTACATCCACGGGGTTAATTAAGCGTTGTTTTGCTGGTGTGTGACAAAAAAAAAACCGTCTTTTTCAAGCCAAATATATATATTTTTTTTGGTCGCTAATTCAAGCAACGTTTAAATTAACAATTTTATCTCATGTTGTGCTTGGCGTAGAAAATAAACCATTTTTTTGTAACACGCACACAAGCTTAATAGTTTGAGGTGGCTCAATTCTATGACGCAATTACATCCTGGGGTTAACATTAAGCGTTGATTTGCTGCTACTGTTGCTGACAAAAATATACCGGTCATTTTCAACACGAAATATATAATTTTTCTTTTGTAGCATAATCACAAGCGAAAGGTTAATTAGCTGTTTGTGCTTTTACCCTTTAGTAAAACACACAGTGTTGTAACGACACATACAAGGGAAAAAATTTTTACTGGCCATTTGTCGGAGCGCAATTTATATCAAGGGTTACCCAAGCTTGTTACTGGGTTCATTTGGAGTCAGAAAAACAGGGTGTATATTTATCATATACAGATAGTTCATCAAACCAGTGTCTGTCCATTTAGAAACAAACAGTATGTCATAAAGATGAGGGCAGGCTCTGCAACTGCGAGTGGCGTGGACACAAAAATTTTCTGAAACGACCTAGGGTCGCAGCCACAGCAAGGGGACGTCGCAGCTGGGGTCCTCGGTGTGGCCACAACTGCGCTGTCATCTATCGGCCGTGTGTTCGCTTCAGCAACAAGGGTTTATGATTTGGTTGACTAGGTAATCCTCTCTTCCTCCCAGATGGACATCTGACAACCCCAGCCAAGTGGTGGGAACCCTCAGACCACACATTAAGTTGGCATGGCCCGGGAGAGGTCTGTCAGCGGCCCTCACTGTCCTCAGCCCGCCTCTGTCCCATCCAGTTCCCTCAGCCAGGATCCTACTATGTGGTTGGGCTCCAGCGCCACTATATGCGAGGATGACAATTTGAGGAGGGAGTCAGCCAGTTTGGCAGCGACGACAAGGGCCCAATATCCCGCTTCTTGCAGTAGGCGGCAAAAGTATAGATGTGGAGAGTGGCATGGGAGGTCATGTGTGAGAGGGTCAGCCTCGGCTTACCACGACCGGTGTGAGGACAGTAGTGAGATGAAACATCAAATAGATGCATGATGTAGGCCGACCGCAATTGGGAGGCCGGGTGACGCAAGGGCTTCCATCATAGTCCGGAGAAGAGGGCGTCAGCTTGCGCGTCAGGCAGCGGCGCAAGCCAGCAAGTGGGTTGTGGTGGCCCGTGGTCAGCAGGGTAGCGCAGTGTGTGCGTCGGGAGCCAAGCGGCCACGGGGGTAGAAAACCCGCTTCGCAGGTCCAAGACGTAGCGGCCACAGGGGACTCAGCGAGCGGGGCAGCGGCGCAGTAGTCCCACTCCTGTGCGGAGCGTTGGCAGGTAAATCTGATATCGGCGGTGTGGCAGTTCTTTGCTATGGAACCGGAGGAGCGAATATGGGTTATGTGAATCTGGTGGGCAGAAAGTGAAGGTGGCCAGGGAGCTAACGGTTGGCACAACGGCCCTGCGTCACACATGCAGCGTCACCATCCGGTGGCCTGGGAGAAACGTGGCTCAGTTGTGATGGTCCATCCTGCCGCTGCAGCAGCAGCAGCGCGCCAGTGGACACGCATGCCTTTCAGCCAGTCATGGCTCCACCACCTCTGCAGAAGGCAGCTGTTTCTCTTTGACTCCCTCTACCGATCCCAGATTGCTCCTGCTCTCCTTTTGCTCTCATGGCGCCAAGCAGTCGTTCTGAGAGTCGATGGTAAAGAGGACAACAGTATGCGTCAACCATCCTCTAAGGTTGCAGCAGTGGACCGTGCTTTCCTGTCAAGATGTTGGTACTGCAGTTCCTCTCCCTTTCCAAATGGTGGATCTCTGCACCATTAGAGAACTAATGGCTTGTGCGACGGCCGAGAGGAGGAGTTCATAAGCCGTATTTCTTTCAAAAGCAGACCAGCACTTCATAAATATGTAGAACAGAAAGTGGGTCAGTCCTTGAGCTTATCGGTTTGTTCCAAGGTAACGTGGCAGCGGAGTTGGAGCTGTAAACTACCGGGTCATGGCAAGTACATGTCCTTTACGGCCCACTTGGATGAATGTTGCTTCTGCCCAGGCACACCAACAACTTGGACAGGAGCGCCGCTTTCTCCTCCACGTTGTCAAATGCTGGCTTCCTGCCGCCAATGTCACGCCCTCCTCTCCTCCTCACCACCACCACCATCTCATCCTCACAAGTACTGGCTCCATCATCATACCACATGAGTAGGCAAGCGGTGTCACGCAGTTCTACACTAGCTTGCCTGGCGAACGAAGTACACAGGGGAGGAACTTGCTCGAGTCCTGCAGCAAGAAATCGATGTGTGCTTTCTCGCGCCAACTGCAAATCGGAACCATGGTGAGGACAATGGGAGGAAATGGTGTCCGCGCTGCACCGAGTAGGGATGTTCCATGCGCCCTGCATGGCGCACGTGTTCAATCTGGTTGTAAAAGGTTCCTGAAGTCTTCACCGATCTTCAGAACATTCTGAAAATGGCCGGGAAACTGTGCATGCACTTTATCCATTCGTACAAAGCCAGGAACACCCTCCTCGAGTTGCGCGGCAGAACGGCCTCCCCCAACACGCTCTGATATGCGATGTTTCCACCCGCTGGAATTCCAGCCTGCACATGTTGGACCGACTGTATGAACAGAGAAAGGCCATTAACGATTTTGATGATCCAGGCAGACAGAAGTGTAACTTTGATGTCAGCCAGTGGCAGCTCATGCGTGACACCTGCCGTTTGTTGAGGCCATTCGAGGAGGCCACGTTATTTGTCAGTCGCCAGGACTACGGGATGATAACGTCATTCCACTGCTTCATGTCCTGGAACAGATGCTGAAAAATCTGTCTTGACAGGGGACTGGAGATGTGTGGCGACTACATCTCGTGGCCACATGAGTCCGGTGGGGACTGAAATGGAGGAGAGGAGGAGGAGGGACATTGGAGCAGAAGCATTGTTGGTGAAATGAGTGGATTTTCTACCCAGGTGACAAGAGAGGAGGAGCAGGAGCAGCTGGAGGAGGTGGATGGAGATGAGGAAGACGAGGCAGATGACTCCCATGCACCGTGGCAGTATACAGTGGATATGGAGGCAGGGAGCCACTCGGAGTCACTTGTGCTGATGTCCCGCAGCTTGCTTATTTGCCTGGCGAGTGACAGCCGAATAGTCAGCATCCGGCAGAGGGATGACTTCTGGCTCTCCACCCTATTGGACCCTCGCTACCGGTCCAAAATTGGAGCCTTTTTCCCAGCTATTGAGAGGGAAGACAAACTCAAATACTATATGGAAATCCTCCGTAATCAGTTGGCTGTTGACTATGTGAGGCAGCGTCACTCCTCTGACCGGACTGACGGGGGGTTCCTCAGCGCTCAGTACTACTGCCGCGGGCTGCCTGGGGGAAGGTGGGGGGGTAGGAGCAGTACAGCTCCATCAGCAGTAACCTAAGTCTGGAGTCACTAATGAGCAGTTCCTTCCCCGCCATAGTGAGGAGGGCAGTCACCAGCAGCAGCAGCAGCAGGACATGGAGCATTCCTGAACCAACAGGTTGTGGCCTACTTGGACAGCACTCTGCCACCCAGTTAGAAGATCCGCTGGACTATGGGCAGCCAAACTGGATGTGTGGCCGCAACTTGCCGAGTTTGCAGTGGAGAAGCTGTCCTGCCCGGCCAGTAGTGTGGCATCAGAGCGGGTGTTCAGTGCGGCGGGGGCCATCGTTACCCAAGGAGAACCGCTTGTCCACGGGAAATGTTGAACGACTGACCTTTGTCAAGATGAATCAGGCGTGGATCGGCCAGGATTTCCACACACCAATGCCTTAGGCGTCAGTCTGGGTTCATAACTACCTGCCTCAGCACTATTCTGATGCCGCCAACCCGCCTGATGCCACACATCTGTGATAGTTTCTCCATCTGCCTACCACCGTCTTTACCAGGACTGGTATTGCACCCACCTCAACACTCTGTCATTGTGCCACTCTATGTGCTCATGCTGTGCTGCTGTTGGTGTTGCCGTGACATCCAATCTGTGTCATTGTGCCACTCTGCGGCCTGGGTACTGTTGTGCCACCTCAAGAATGTCATTGTGCCTACTCCTTGACCTATTGCGTTGCTCTGTCATCACCACCACTCTCTGTCATTGGGCATGCCTGACCTCATTGCTGCTGCCGCCGTGACCTACGCTCTCAGTCATTGTGCCGATCGGGCTAATACTATTTGCACTTTTTGCAGAATGTCATTGTGCCACTATCTGACCTCATGCTGTGCTGTGACTCCTGTCGTGGCCCTCCACACAGTGTCTTTGTGCCACTGTTGACCTCATGCTGCTGCCGTGGCTGCTGCGTGCCATCCATCACTGTGGCATACTCCGTTTTTGGCCACCTCCTGGATTTGTCATTGGGCCCACTGTCTGACCTCTTGATGGCTGATGTGGCTGCTGGCTTGCCCTCCACACTGTGTCATTGTGCCACTGTCTGACCTTATGCTGCGGCTGTTGCTCCTTGCCGTGCCCTCACACACTGTGTCATTGTACCCACTATTGGCCTACTCTTTTTTGCCAGCTCCAGAATTTTGGTCATTGGTGCTCTGCATGACACTCTTTGGCTGCTGCCACCGTGAACTCCACACTGTGTATTGTGCCACTTGGGCTTGGGTACTGTTTTTGCCATCTTCAGAATGTCATTGTGCTCAGTCTGACCATAAGCTGCTGTGGCTGTTTTCCGCCGTCACCTCCACACTCTGTCTATTAATGTTGCCACTGAGCATCTCAGTTTGTTTTTTTTCAGCTTGTGCTTGCCATGACTTTATCAGGTACGTTCGGCTTTGTTTTTTGGTTCAGTTTTGCCCACCATAAGTGCACAGGGCATTTTTGAGTGAAGCGACTCTCTATCTCGTGCGGCGGGCAGTCATTGTGCGTGTCATACGAAAAACCACAACATTGTTTGAAGAACAAACCAAGCTCCCTCTGCATATTTTAAGCATGGACAAGTTCTACAGCACCTGGCAGGCCTCTGGGCAGCCTGGGAGGAAAATAAGCTGTTTTTTAACGTTGATTCTCGTGCCGAAGTTATTCGGGACCGAAACGAATTTTGCGGAAATTCGGCGAAGTGAACGAACCGAATTTTTGAGAAATTCGCCCATCTCTAGTGATGATGTAGTTAAATTGGTATTTCAAAAGTCTGCACTGCAGATATAGAGAAAATGACCACTATCCAAATATAATTACTCGGTTAATCATTTGATACTTTACGTCGTAAATACATTCCCCATTATTGTTATACGTGGATTTGACGTTCAGCCATAAACGCATCATTAAGTGACAGGGGGACTATATTTTTCGAATCGTATTTACATGGCGGGAAAATTACGTCGCGGACAAATAGCCTCATATGAAGATTGAGGCGTAATTTTTCATTGGAATCAATGCTAATCTAATTTGTTCATTATTGAAAACGTATTTCGGGACGTATTTGCGGACGTAATTACGTCCGCAATACAATAACCTGAAATAAGAAGTGTGTACATAGACTAAGACTGAGGGGATTTTCAAGTTGGGAACCAATTTATCCTAATAAAGACAGCCCACTGTGTCTTGATTGTTCTCGGTACGGTACGACGACAAAAGGACATCGCTTGCAGAGGAAGGACTTTGTGGCTCCCGGAGCGCTAAACTGTGCGTATGAACAGAGCTGTATTTAAACAGTTCCGTTCATAGAGCAGTCTCTGTGATTGCACAGGACAGAGAAATACCTGCCGAAGTTAAACTGCATTTAACCATTTGATTATCGTGGTCCATAACAACGTAGTCATAATAATGGAAGATTCCTTCTGCCCATTGGGTACATCGGATTCCAGTGCCCTGATGGAGCCTGGGGAATTATCGTATCAGTCAGCATTGGGGATATAGAGCAGTCCCACGGGCTGTCTGTATTGTTAAGACTGTCGTCAGGGCACACTGTGTGTACGCCCTATCTGCAGCCTGTGTGAATACTAACACTGTATGTAGTTGTCAATTATCTTATAGGAGTATGCTAATTAAATTAATATGTTGTAAAACAAAAGTGTACTTTTAATTATCCATTAATGGGAATTAAAGAAAAGTTTTAAAAAATATAACAGAATGGAAAATATTAATAAATAAAGCTACAACCATATTAAGGTGTCTACTGACACTTAAGAACTTGTTAGAATGATCTGACAATTTATTTAGTGTGAATGAATATTGGGAATGGTGTAAAAATTAATTTAAGAAAAACAAATGCTCAATATACTTTTGTTTTGTTTACAAATATTACACAGTAGTTTTATATGTAACTCAAACTACAATCACCATAAATTACAAATTCTCCTTTAATTACTATATTTTCTAATTTTATAAGTAATTTCTATAAAAAAATTTGTCTTTAATGGTGAAGTAATTTCTTAGAGAATAACAGTGTGTTCGGGACTGGTAAGAAAACTGAAAAAAAGATGACACAGAACTGCAGAAGGGGATAAACTTGTAATCTGCATTCTAAGACCGGCAAGAAATAGATTACACTTATTCAGGAAGAATTAAAAAGACTGAGTAAACTGTTGGGCTGTGGACATATCATGTACGTTTGCAAGTGCATGAAGGAAAGTCAAGGAAATAGATTTTATGTGGGTTTAGAAATGATCCATTAGGAATTTATGTTCTCAGCAGGAAATCCTAAATGTAAGTGTTCTTGAAAGAAATATGACGAAGATTGTCAAGACACACTGATTAACCCCTTTCCGACATTGGAAGTATCTGTATGTCCTAGCAGGAAGGGCCTCCCGCTAAATTGGGAATAAATAATCACTGCAAACTATGGCGATTCGGCCCAAATCGGACAAGCAAATCATGGTATCTCTGCGTAAAATTCAGTAATTGTTGATGATGGGTGCAGTTTAGCACCAGTCCCTTCTGTTATTAATGGGGGTCATTGATGGTGATAGAACCACCCGTGGCTTCGATTGGTCAATCGGTCAATCGCAGCCCACAGTGTAAATTTAAAGCAGCCACTGCCTTTTGGTCAGGAACAGCAACGCAGAGCGGTGTCCATGCTGTTTCACCCCTCATCTGACATGATAAATCACTTAAATACAAAAAATATCAGCACATCCAAAACACTTTTACCGAAAAGGAAGCAGGTGCACGCTGACATGGAGGCATACAACGCAAAACAAAAGCTTATCAGCAGCTCTCTACACAATGCTAAGAGGCAGTCAAACAATGAATATATGAGATACTTCAAAATGCATTTTGCTACTTTTTGGATACATGAAAATTTGAGATTCTTAGCATGCATTTATAATCAAAACTTTGAGGGCCCATCCACCAACAACAAGGTGACCTCAGTTCAGATGGGGACCTACACCGTGTGTTAAGAGCCTCAAATTTTCACATATCCAAAAAGAAGTAGAAATGCATTTTTAAATAGTTTATATATTCATTGCTTGACTCTTGTCTCTTAGGGTATGTCCAGATAACAAGTAAAATGAACTTTTTGGATTTTTATCGGACCCTGCTGCTGAAAAACTCATCAGATTACGCAGTTTTCAATGAGTATTTCATGTGGATTTGGGGTAGGTTTTTTCTGGCGGATTTATAGTCAGAAAGGAGTTTAATTTATTTCCATTTCATACACATTACACAAAAGTATTTTAGCCATCCCCATTGACCTCAATAGTAAATTCTCTGTATGGAATACGACCAAAGAATGAACATGTTCTGAGTATTTTTATGTTTACAACCTGACCGACGAAAATATGTGGTGTATGAACTACAAGGTGCATTTTCTATTGTCAATGGGGATAGTTTACTTTCAGTTTAAGACGAGTATTTCAATGCGGATTCTGGCTTGTGTGGACACAGCCTTAGTGTTCGTACGGTGCTGCTGAAAAATTTTTGTGCTTGGATGATAAATCACTCATCAGCTTTTTTAGGGGGGATGCGGGGTTACTAATAGCCGTGTAATCACTGGTGAGGAATCACTGATCAGCATCTGTGCTTTTTCTTTTTCTGTGAGAGTGCAGCCAGGGATTTTTTTTTCTTTACACCACACAAGCTACCAGTGACTGCTGGTGACCACTGAATACTGATCCAACTGAACCAGCATCTCTGTTCAGTTTTTAAAATATTTTTTTTAATTAGTTTCTTTTTTATATTTAGATATTATATATAAATTTTAGAAAGTTAAATTTTACATGTTGCTTTTATTGTTCATTTTATAAGGTAATTAAATATACTGCACTTCTTTTTAAACTACAGTTTGTAGTGAAGCATCAGTTATTTTTTTCTCTTGACTGAATTGCATCTAACTGGTTAAAACTTATACATTTTTTAAAATTCATTAAAAATCAAGACCCAAACATAACAAAGATATATAAAGAATGGTGCACAACAGCAGGAAAATCATCTTAGCCCTATAAAAATAAGCATCAAGAAAACACCTCCAGGTACCAACCATGGATTCATAGAAATTAATGTCTTACAATTTGTCGATGTCCATTTGATATGTCATCATTTTTTATATTTAGGATTTTTTAGTAGTTCAGGTGAAACTTCAAATATTCCATTTATAATCCTAAATTGGCACTAGAAACCCTAATAAAAGATAAATGGGGGGGTGGAGACAGTTCTCCTTTGATAAGCCACAGATAAGTGGGGCTGCGTTTTTTCACTAATGGACTACTAAATACTGAAATATCAGTAAGTTATCAATTTCTATTAATCTTTGGCTGATCTCTGGAGGTGTCATCTTAATGCTTATTGCATAGGGTAAAAGTGATTGTTGTGCACCATTCTTTAAGTATCTTTGTAACGTTTGGGGTTTTAATTTTTAATGAATTTTAATAAAAGTTCTAACAAGGCATTTTATTACGGTGAAAAGATTTGAACCTTGGTTAGCCTATTATATATTTGTTTGAGTGTGACAATAAATTGCATCTGAAACATTTTGTTTAGCATAGTTTTATTATAGATTTACTTTAGTGAATTTATTGATACTACAGTTTTCTTAATTAGTGATGGACGTTTTTTGCTTACTGTAGCAAGCGGCGCCGCGCTCCGGCCTGCGCGCTGCAGGCGCACCCGTGCCTCCTCTCCGGGGTCCCTGCCCGGAACTTTGTGGGCTGCTGGGCGCGGGACGGGCGCGGGCACACTCGTTCCAATCACTCCCCTGACCTCGGTCCTGCTCTGTCCGCGCCCTCTGCCGGCCGAGGGCCCCGTGGCGTTCCCTAGCGCGCGCGCGCGCTCGTCCTTGTAGATTTAAAGGGCCAGCGCCCCGATAATTGGCTGGTTGCCAGGTGCTGCCCCTTTTTATTAGTGACGTCAGCGGGACTTCCTTGCTGGATCTATGTTGCCCGGCCTTAGAGAAAGCGGTCCTTAAAGTGTATTCTCGCCTTACCGTGTACCAGACCACTTGCTACGTTTCTCGACTCCGAACCTCTGCCGCCTGCCCTGACCTACCTGCCTGTCCACGACCACGAACCATTGCCGCCTGTCCTGACCTTACTGCCTGCCCACGACTACGTTTTCTTGGATTACGATTCGGTACCTCGCTGCAATCGGCCGCCATCGCAGGCAAGTCACGCCAGGGGGGTAGCGCTGGTAGCCTCACGCCGCAGCAAGGTCCATCCCGCTTTGCGGCGGGCTCTGGTGAATACCGGGGGCTACTTAGACTCCGCTCCCTGGCGTGGCTTAACTATCATCGCTTGCGGTGGTCCAGAGGATCCACTACCCAGCCCTTACACTTACAGACATAGTCCACTTAATTTTTTATACTGTGTGTAATTGTACTGTATCACATTAAAGTGAGAACCAGACCAGAACTTAACTTTTATTTAAATAGTTACATTTACAGAAATAAAGAAAACAACACCAGGTGCCATTTATAGCATTCCTACTAGATCAGGTGTAGTATCTCCCAAAGTAGAGTTGCAGATGCTTCCACCATGTAGCCAGAATCGGATAGATGTAGAAATGCATAGATATGTAAGGGTGTAAAAAATCCCTATGGAGTCCCTATACTGTACCCTTCCTAACAAAATGTAAGGTGCGCCTCCACACAGGGGGACAAAGATATTTCAACAAATATACTAATACACAGTACGTGGCCGAAATAACCTGTATTTAGCTTTGGCCATTGCATTTTACATTAACTTTTTTCCCCCATCTTCATAGCTGTTGCACTGGGATAAAGGGTAGCTTCACTGGCAATTTCCAGCAGTGCACAATCTGCCATATGTATGCACTACTAGAGCATGAGGTCCAGGATGAATACTGCTGTGGCAGATGTGAGCATATTGCTACTCTGGTAGCTCTCATTATAGATCTGGAGGAGCAAAATGCGACACTGAGGGCGATTGACAATGAAGAGAAGAGTTTGCTTCTCTTGGAGAAAACAGTTAGTGGGCTAAATGCTGAGGGTGGAGTTTTGGATCAACAGGAGGAGCCGTGTAGCTGGGTTAATGTAGTCAGGGGGAGTTCTAGGGGTTCCAGAAAAAGGGCCACTTCTCCTCCTGAGTTTCCCTAGCAAATTGCCAAGTTGGGTGAAATGCTGGGGAATCGTCTCAGAAATGGCCCCCTTAGTGGGACACTGCTCTTCCCAGCACCCGGAAGAGCAGCCCAACAAGTATTTAGTCGGGATGACAATGCAGGTAAGAAAAGACAGTTAGTAGTTGTAGGGGATTCCATAATCAGGAAGACGGATAGAATAATTTGTCACCAGGACCGCCTCAACCGAATGGTATGCTGACTCCCTGGTGCCAGGGTTCGACATGTGGTGGACCGGGTGGATAAATGACTGGAAGGGGCTGACGATGACCCAGCTGTCGTGGTCCATGTTGGAAAACAATTGACAGAATACATGGTAGGTGGAGAATCCTAAAGAATAATTTTAAAAAAACTAAGCCCCAAAGCTGAAGGGAAGGACCCACGGTTGTGTTCCCCGGAAATACTGCCGGTGCCATTGCGCTACTCAGGAAAGACAGCGGGAGCTCAGGGAGTTAAATGCATGGCTGAAGTCTTGGTGTAGGACGAGGGGTTTGGGGGTTCTTAAAGCCTGGGCTGATTTTTCATAGGGTACAATCTGTTTTCTAAGATAAATGCCCCCTGAATGGAAGGGGGTCTGCTGTGCTGGGGGAAAGAATTCTAGAAGGGGTGTGGGAGCATTTAAACTAGGGATGAGGAGGGAGGACAATATAGAAAATGAAGGGATAGATAGGTTAGAGAGTGGGCAGACTATATCGGCGGGCAGAGAAGTGGAGGGGGGGGGGGGGTGGAGTAGACCAGTGGATAAGGAGTACCATGTATTGCAAACCAGTATTGAAGATATGGGTACCCACAATATCTCATGTAATCTCATGCCATCTATTAACTGTGTAAAAAATAATCACAAGCTCTCTACTAAAGGTATAATGTATAATCCCATGCCATCTACCGAAGGAGAGATGTTTAATCGTATGCCATCATCTGAACGGGTAACATTTAATCCCATGCTGTCTACTGAACGGGTAATGTATGATCCCCATGCCGTCTAATGAACATGTTAGATACAATCCTAAACCATTGACGGAAAGTGTAAAACTAGAAGGGAACTTAAAATGTCTATTCACAAATGCCAGAAGTCTTGCAACCAAAATGGGGAAACTTGAGGCGCTAGTTGTAGAGGAGCTGATTGATGTGATTGGTATTGTTGAAACATGGCTGGACTCCACGCATGATTGGGATGTCAACCTTCAAGGTTTTAATCTATTTAGGAAAGACAGAGCGAACAGGAGGGGAGGATGAGTGTGTTTGTATATAAGGAGTGATATGAAGGCAAATTTGAAAGAGGATATAGAGGGCGGAGTAACTAAAGATGTGGAAACATTGTGGGTGGAAATACAAGGGGGGGTTAATGCAGAAAATATTATTTTTGACGCAATCTATAGACCCCCGAACATCACTGAGGAGATAGAAGAACAGGTGCATAATCAAATGGTGCGGGCAGCACAGGCAGGTACAGTGGTAATAATGGGTGACTTTAATTACCCAGGCATTGACTGGGGTCACGGTTCTGCATCAACTGAAAAGGGAAGGAAGTTCCTCAATCTGTTTTGAGGATAATTTTATGGGGCAGTTTGTGGAGGAACCCCTAGAAGTGGGTGCTCTGTTGGATCTGTCATTTCTAACAAAGCAGGACTTGTTGGAGCAGTCACGGTTTCTGAAAATCTGGTTTCAGTGACCCCAATATAAATTTTTTTTAGCGTAAACTGAAAAAAAGAAAAACAGAGCGGGAGGGCAAAAACATTTAATTTTAAAAGGGCCAATTTTGTCTTATTGAGGAACACAATACAGGGCATAGACTGGGAGCAGCTATTATCAAATAGTGATATAGAAGCCAAATGGGAGAGCTTTAAATATACTTTGGGGAAATTTATTGCAAATTTTATTCTATGGGTTAACAAGTATAGGCGACTAAAACTAAAACCAACATGGCTTCTACCTTCTGTTAAGAGGGCATAAACAATAAAAAAGGGGGCAAATTTAAAAATATAAGTCAGGGGGGTCGGCATCAGCTTTGAAAATTTCAGAAAACCCTTTAATAAAATATGTAAAAAAGTGTTAAAAGCAGCTAAAATTTAAAAAAAGAAAGGCAGGTGGCCAAGGACAGCAAGACTAACCCCAAGAAATTCTTTAAGCATATAAATGCCAACAAGCCAAAGTCAGATCAAGAAGGACCCTTGAAAACTTGTGATGGGGTGCTGGTCACTGGGGACCAAGAGAAGGCAGAGGTACTAAATAGGTTCTTCAGCTTAGTATATACTAACAATGAGAAAGTAGTTGATGGGGGGTGGGCCGACTACAGTTGTAGGTGGTGCCAGTACTGTTAATACATCATCTGCTATAATTAATTGGCTCAGTATAGAAAAAGTCAAAGTCAAGTTAAATAAACTGAATGTGAACAAGGCTCCAGGCCCTGATGGCATACACGAAAGAGTTCTTAAAGAGCTCAGCTCGGTTATCTCTGTGCCCCTGTACATGATATTTAGAGATTTCCTGATGACTGGTATAGTACCAGGAGACTGGAGCAAGGTAGATGTTTGTTCCCATCTTCAAAAAATGTCCAAGTCTTGCCCCGGTAATTATAGACCAGTAAGTTTAACTCTGTTGTGGAAAAATGTTTGAGGGCTCATAAGGGACTATATACAGGAATATGTGAACAAATACAATATTATTAGTGATTGCCAGCATGGATTTACTAAGGACAGAATCTGTTAGACCAATCTGATCTGTTTTATGAAGAGGTGAGTAGAAGTCTGAATAGCAGGGCAGCTCTGGATATTGTGTTTTTAGACTTTGCAAAGGCGTTTGACACTGTCCCGCATAAGCGTTTGTTAGGTAAATTAGAATCCATTGGGTTAGAGACAACAGTGTGCAATTGAATTAAAATCTGTCTGTTGGATCTTACTCAGAGAGTGGTGGTAAATGACTCCTACTCTGAGTGGTCCCCGGTTATGGGTGGTGTGCCCCATGGCTTAGTATTGGGTCCTCTTTTATTTAATGTAACTATTAACGATATAGTGGAAAGGATCAATAGCACGTTTCGATTTTTGAAGATGACACCAAGCTATGTAGTATAGAGCAATCTATGGAAGATGCTCATAAATTGCAAGCAGACCTGGACACACTGAGTGCTTGGGCATTCACTTGGCAAATGAGGTTCAATGTGAATAAATGTAATGTTCTGCATCTGGGTAGAAATAATCTATGTCCTAGGGCATCATACGTCCTAGAGGGAGAAAAACTTGGAGAATCGCTTGTTGAGAAAGATCTGAGCGTTCTTGTAGATCATAGACTACAGAACAGCAGGCAGTGTCAATCAGCTGCCTCTAAGGCAAGTAAGATATTGGCGTGTATTAAAAGAGGCATGGTCACGATAATGAAGTTGCAGGCAGGAGGAATGAACTTCTGCTGCCTGCGATCGGTGCAATAAGCGGCCCCAAAACACGTCACTGGTCTCCTACCTGACAGCCTGGATGCTTTACGAAAGCATCCAGGTTGTCTGGTGACGTCACCATGCCCGCAATGCATTGTGGGCATGGTGATTGATAGTCACTAGAGATTCTAACGAAGTGGAATTCACTTAGAATTTCAGGAAAACTTCGATTCTGAACGAAGTCGAAGTTTGGGGTGATTCGCGGGAACGAAGCGTGTTTTTAATTGATAAATGGCTGCAAAACACATGGCGTTACATGGGGCAAAGAAGTCTGGGAGGGAAAAAGGAGGACCTCAATGACAAGTGCAGGATGAGCCAATCAGAGACCCGGGGGATTCTGTTTAGTCACTGCAAATATATAAATCCAGACGCCATGCTCGCTCCTCACACTGCTCTCGTTGTACCATGCTGTAGCTGCTGCAGTAGCTCTAGCTGAGATCTCACACAAAAAGAAATTATAATAATTTTATACAGCGATTTTTGGGGCGGTGTCACAGCTTTTCTCAGAGACTGCTTCTCTTCCATTCTAATTTTGATTTTGTGGGTTATTGGAATTGAGTTCCCGTGTGTGTCCCAAATTTAGCTGCATATACATTTTAATGCTATCTGGTCGGTTCTGGAGCACATTGAATATCAAGGGTTATCTAAGCCTGTTTTTGCTGTTGTATTCAGTTAAAGAAAACAGATTTTTACAATCCACATACCCGTTATTTTTTGGTGATCATTTCTTTTGCGCAATTTATATCCAAGGATTGATTAAACGTGTTTGTGCTATTATAGTCAGTAAAAGAAACAGTGTTTTTCAACGCCAAAGAAGAAATTTTCCTGTAGCATAATTTATAACCGAAGGTTAATTAAGCGTGTTTCTGCTGTTGTAGTCTTTATAATACAAGTCGATTAAACACGCCACATACCAGTTAATTTTTGGCTGCTCATTTCTTTTGCGCAATTTATATCCAAGGGTTGATTAAGCGTGTTTGTGCTATTGTAGTCAGTAAAAGAAACAGTGTTTTTCAAGGCCAAAGAAGAAATTTTTCCTGTAGCATAATTTATATCCGAAAGGGTTTTTTAAGGTGTTTTGCTGTTTTTAGTCAGTAAAATCACGTGTTTTAACAGCCCCATACCGTTAAATTTTTTGGCTGCTCATTTCTTTTGCGCAATTTTAAATTAT
>JAODAL010032676.1:0-46608 GCA_025379985.1 Phyllomedusa bahiana | reverse complement strand
CTCCCCAAAGCTTCTCAGATTATACAGACTGGTGCTACAGGATGGCCACAGAAGATGGGAGTCTAAAAGGGTCATCTCTATAGCCACAACGCCATTACTCTGTGCGCCTCCTTCTAGACCCGTCCGCTGCCTCCTCCATTACTCCGTGCTCCTCCTCCTAGACCTGTCCTCTGCCTTCTCCATATTCTATGCTCCGCCTACTAGACCTGTCCTCTGCCTTCTCCATTACTCCATGGCTCCTCCTCCTTCTAGACCTGTCCTCTGCCTTCTCCATTACTCCTGTCCTCCCTCTAGACTGCCTCTCCTTCTCCTTACCTGTGCTCCTCACTAACCTGTCCTCTGCCTTCTCCATTACTCTGTGCTCCTCCTCCTAGACCTGTCCTCTGCCTTCTCCATTACTCTGTGCTCCTCCTACAAGACCTGTCCTCTGCCTTCTCCAATACACCATGCTCCTCCTCCTTCTAGACCTGTCCTCTGCCTTCTCCATTATTCTATGCTCCTCCTTACAGGCTTGTTCTCTGCCTTCTCCATTACTCGGTGCTCCTCCTCCTAGACCTGTCCTCTGCCTTCTCCATTACTCCATGCTCCTCCTCCTAGACCTGTCCTCTGCCTTCTCCATTACTCCATGCTCCTCCTCCTAGACCTGTCCTCTGCCTTCTCCATTACTCTATGCTCCTCCTCCTAGACCTGTCCTCTGCCTTCTCCATTACTCTATGCTCCTCCTCCTAGACCTGTCCTCTGCCTTCTCCATTACTCTATGCTCCTCCTCCTAGACCTGTCCTCTGCCTTCTAGACCTGTCCTCTGCCTTCTTTACTACTCTGTTCTCCTCCTTCTAGACCTGTAGCCTGCTTTCTCCATTCCTCTATGCTCCTCCTCCTATACCTGTCCTCTGCCTTCTCCATTACTCTGTGCTCCTCCTCCTAGACCTGTCCTCTGCCTTCTCCATTACTCTGTGCTCCTCTTCCCTCATCTAGAAATGTCTCCAGACACTTCTCCAGAATCCCGGTCACTATAACTTGTTCTATTATTACATCTAGAAATGTCTCCAGACCCTTCTCCAGAATCCTGGTCACTAGAACTTGTTCTATTATTACATCTGAATGATCCAGACCCTTCTCCAGAATCCTGGTCACTATAACTTGTTCTATTATTACATCTAGAAATGTCTCCAGACCCTTCTCCAGAATCCTGGTCACTATAACTTGTTATATTATTATGCTCCAGAAATGTATCCAGACCCTTCTCCAGAATCCTGGTCACTATAACTTGTTCTATTATTACATCTAGAAATGTATCCAGACCCTTCTCCAGAATCCCGGTCACTATAACTTGTTATATTATTACATCTAAATGTATCCAGACCCTTCTCCAGAATCCTGGTCACTAAAATTGTTCTATTATTACATCTAGAAATGTATCCAGACCCATCTCCAGAATCCTGGTCACAATGACTAAAATATTAATAAAACAGGGAGAGCAATGGTCATAACTGTGTGGAGAAGGTATAAATGTTCTCCGACGAGAATGAGATGAAAACCACATGACACATAACCGATCACTTCTATAATCAGGATCAGCGGTGCATTCCCCTTCAGATGGAGGCAGCATTGTAATTCCTTGGATGGATGAGCTGGGATCTGGTTTTTGTATTGAGCGGTTGTACTTGATGGATACACCCGGTGCAGTCACAGTACAAGGCCCATAAATTGCTGAATCCATCTGGCACTAATTACTATCGCTCCTTATTTTTCTCCAGAGCTAAAACAGAATGAATTTCCAGCCTGTGCCGCAGACACCAACCTGTAGATAGGATCCTGCATGACGACCATCTTGCTTTGATCCCAGTCCCATTCCTTCTTCTGTAACAAGACATGCTCAGTCAGTATCGATGAGAGACAAAGCGCGGTCATTCAGCTCATCCATTACAGCCACAGCGTCCACATAACATTGACACAAAGATGACAAATATGTCCGGCCAATGGAGAATTGCATAGTTTGGGGGGAAAACGAAGCAGCCATAAAGGTCAATGCATATATCGTTGTGTGGATTTCTGATGCCCGTGTACTAGTTAGCAAATCAGTGAGCATAAAAGCAAGAGCTCAGCTTCCATGGCCATGCTATTCTTAAATGGGTTGTCCGGTTCCTTTTTTTTTTTTTTTAATTAGGCTCACTATGGGCTACAATATATTATATTATATATACATACACTTTATTGATGTAATGCGTTTTATACATTAAGGGACTTATGTATGAAAACGGTCTGGCAGTAAGACTGTCCTTGTTGCCCATAGCAACCAATCAAGAGCCCACAGCCGCCAATCAGAGCCCACAGCCGCCAATCAGAGCCCACAGCCGCCAATCAGAAGCCCATAGCCGCCAATCAGAAGCCCATAGCCGCCAATCAGAAGCCCACAGCCGCCACTCAGAGCCCACCGCCGCCAATCAGAGCCCACAGCCGCCAATCAGAAGCCCATAGCCGCCAATCGAGCCCAAGCCGCCAATCAGAGCCCACACCCCAACAGAGCCCAACAGCCAACAGAGCCCACCCCGCCAATCAGAGCCCACAGCCCCCAAATCAGAGCCACAGCCGAATCAGAGCCCACAGCCGGGGGGGGCCAAAATAAAAAAAAGCCCCCACAGCCCCGCCAATCAGACCACACCGCCAATCAGAGCCCACAGCCCCCAACAGAGCCCACACCGCAATAAAGAAAGCCCCAAAAAACAGCCCCAAAAACAGAGCCCACCCGCCAACAGGCCCACCCGCCAACAGAGCCCACGCCCCCAAATCAGAGCCCACAGCCGCCAACAAGGATCAAGCACAATCAGACCCCCATAGCAACCAACAGAGCCCAAGCACCAATCAGAGCCCAAGCCCAATCAGACCCCCCAAGCAACCAATCAAGCTCATAGCCCACCAAACAGACCACAGCCCCCAATCAGAGACATAGCAACCAATCAAGCCCCAGCCCCAACGACCCAAGCCCAATCAGAGCCAAGCCGCCAGAGACAGCCCCCAAAATCAGAGCTCTAGCAACCAACAAGCCAAGCCCCAGAGACAGCCACCAATCAGAGCCAAGAAACAACAGAGCTCAAAAAGCCACCAATAAAGGGGTTCACAAGCAAACCATGCCCAACCACCAATCAGAGCCATGCCACCAATCAGAGCCCACAGCCACCAATCAAAAAGCCCACAGCCACCAATCAGACCCCAAAGCCACCAATCAAAAGCCCATAGCCACCAATCAGAGCCCACAGCCGCCAATCAGAGCCCATAGCCACCAATCAGAGCCCAGCTTTTATTTTTCAAGACCACTATATGAAATGAATACTGAGCTGATTGGTTATATGGGTTCCGACTGGTTATATGAGCTCTGATTGGTTGCTATGGGCAGCAAAGACAGTCTTACTGCTAGACAGTTTTCATACATAAAGGCCCTAAATGTATAAAACACACTACATCAATAAAGTGTGTATATGTGTGAATATATATATAAAATAAAATAATTAGGGGATGATGTTCTGAACAGAATGTCATTACTTACTTCCATACACGTCACAATAAAAATAAGGACGATATATATATATTATATATAAACATCATCCCTTAATACTGCATACACTATAGAAGCACCGGCTGGGCTGCTCATAGGTGCGCATGCGCGCTAGTCAGACGGCCATCGCTGGTATAGTGAAGCCGCCCACCAATCTCCCCGAATGCATTGTCACACTACTCTGTATAGCGTGAGTTTGGGGAGGACTATGTGCTACACTATATGAGTGATGGCAGCATGCGCACTAATGAGCAGGCCAGCCGGTGCTTCTATAGTGTATACAGTAGTAAGGAATCACTTACTGCCATACACATAATAATACAAATACAAAACACACACAAATAAGACACATTACATCCATATATATAGAAGAACCGGACAGCCCCTCTAAGGCCTGCATACACATTCAGCTTAACCTGCCAATCAAGAGGGACCAGCCTACTGTGTAATGAGTATGAAACCTCCTTAATCCTTAATTCACCCCAAAAGATAATAAGGTGTCTGGCAGCAACTATTCCTACTCTGCCCCATTGAGAACACATGCATGCTTGGCTACGCAGGTATAGGTATGGGGGCTAGAGTTCCCCTTGAGAATAGCACTATTAAGGTGCTGGAAAACGTATAGGCCAAGCAATTCTCCCTGAGGAAATACAATATATGCAAATAAGCTCTAGGGACAACTATTTCCAATGGATGGTACCAGAGACCAAGCTCTGTTCTTTATAGCTTATTTGCATATTATCATCTACCAGGGAGCATTGCCTTACCTACATGTCTCACTACACCCTTAAAGGGGTTGTCCCACTACACGGATTCCTGCTTTTTATTTTAAGATCTTGCAAAAAACAAGTCACTTTGTAATATGTGTCCATTAGTGTGCTACCTCTTCCTAGATATCCCCTCTTGTATGGGCTGCATCAGCTCCTCAGGTCACTATAGCTACAGAGCTATTGATCTTTTCCTGATAGGCGTCAGCGCTGGTTTTCTATAGCTACAGACCTGTTCCATCTCTCCCGATAGGCTGCCAGCCTGGTTGCTATAGCTACAGACCTGTTTGAAACCCCTCCCGATAGGCTGCCAGCACTGGTTGCTATAGCTAAGACCTGTTTCCATCTCCCTGATAGGCTGCCAGCACTGGTTTTCTATAGCTAAACCCCCGATAGCTCAGACCCTGTTTTGATCTCTCCCGATAGGCTGCCAACACTGGTTGCTATAGCTACAGACCTGGCTTCTACTGCAGCCTAGTGGAAGCCATTAAACACGCCCCTGAATTCAAAATGAAAGCAAGAAAACAGGACTGAGGTGAGATGAATCAATTTAGTGAGACAACCCCTTTAAGGTGCTCACCATAAGAAGAAACTTTACCCCCTCCCCTCCCTGGAGCTACATTAAAAGACTCTCACCCAAAACAACCAGAAACTTGTTCTGCACAGATAAGGGGCAAACACACCAAAACAGTTGTCTACAGATAGGAGACTCTTACTTATGAAGGAGGTACTAGCGTGGCTTAACAGGTTATGTTTCAAAGTTCTTGATGGATCGGATGTGACTGTAAGGGGTGCTTTTTTCAATAGGTGGCACCAGAGACTTAGCACTTTTCCCTATAGCTTATTTGCAAATTATGTTTTCCCGGGAAGCATTGCATTACCTATAAGTCTCATTACACCATTACGGTGCTTTCTTCATTGAGCTGATTAAGGACACCCCGCCCAAATAGCCAGGAACTCCGCCGCATCGCGTTTTTTGGCACGGTTTGTGCACAAAACGTGTTTGGCTTTCCCAGGGCCCCGTAAATTGAGGGCTACGGGAATTTGACGGGAATTTGGCGGAACATTGAACATGTTTTATATTCCGCCGGACGTCCGGCAGCCAAGTAGAAAATCCGTGATGTGTAGACTACAGCACGGATTTTCTACGGAGGTCTGCACAGCACTAGGTTCCGTCGGATTTTCGGTGGATTCTAAATGCTGAAGCTGTCAGAAATCTGATCAAAAGCCTGAGCTGTATAGACATAGACTAAGGGACAAAGAACCCAAAAAAAGCTGTCTGTAGATAGGAGACTCTTCCTTAGGCTAATGTTAAAAAGCCATAAAAAATCTGATGGCATTTTACCATCATGGTGCCGCGCTTTTTGGTGCAGATTTGTCCCGAAAACCACAGTCTGTTTTTGGATTTCCTAGTACATTGAATGTACTAGAATCTGAAATGAATCTATCGGAAGATAGAACATGTTCTATATTCTGGCGGAATCCGGCGGTTTAGAAATCAAGACAGTAGAAAATCCGTTCTGTGTAGACTACAGCACTGATTTTCTATGGAGGTCTATGGGTCACTGGTTACAGTTGGATTTTCTGCAGATTCTAAATACTGAATCCGCCAAAAGTCCAACCAGAATCTAGTGCCGTGTTGACGTGGCCTTCTAGAGGAGTTACTAGCACGGCTTAAAGTTTCAACTTATGTTTCAAGGCTCTTTAATGGGTCGGATTTGACTATCAGAGATGCTACTACCAATAGGTGGCACCAGAGATCTGGCGCTCTTCCCCAGAGCTTCCCTGTATATTCTGTGTTTTAAGAAAGCATTGTATGACCTATATGTCTCCCTAAACCGTTATGGGGCTTTCCCCAAGGAAAAATCTTACCTCCTAAGAGCTACTTTAAAGGACTTTCACTTAACCAGCCAGGACCTTGTTCTTCATGGACGAGAAACAACCCCCTCAAAATAGCGGTCTTGACATTGAAGACTTATCAAGAAGTTACTGGCTAGGCTTACATTTTCTAGATATGTTTAAAGGCCCTTTAGTGGGTCGGATGTGACAGCAAGGGACACTTCTTCTAATAGGTGGTACCAGAGACTTCAAATAGAAAAATAAGCTGTGAGGAAACTAGCTATTTTCCAAGGAAGCATTGTCTGACCTACAAGTCTCCCTACACTTTTGTGGTGCTCTCCTCAAGGAGAAATTTTACTCAATTGAGCTACATTAAGGGACTTTCAACGAACCAGCCAGAACCCTGTTCTGTACCAACAAAGGACCAATGTTCTGCACGAATAAAAGGCCAATACAACAAAGCAGGCGTCTATAGATGAGAGACTCTTCCTTGTGAAGTTATCCCTGGCTTCTCCTATAATCCAAAATCATGTTTCAAGGCTCTTTAATGTAGGGTGAATGGTCGATTGTCTGACTCTTTCCCGTTGGAGAGGGGCACTAGACAGGGGTGTCCTCTATCGCCGCTGCTGTTCGCACTAGTCATGGAACCATTAGCCATTATGATAAATAATCACAGGGAAATCCGGGGTTGGCAGATTGCAGGAATAGAAGAAAAGCTTTCGCTCTACGCAGATGACATGTTGGTATACTTGGGAGACCCGGGGAGGTCACTGGAGGGCCTACTGGAGACAGTGGACGCTTTTGGAAGATATTCGGGGCTGAGGGTGAACTGGGATAAGTCCACACTGTTTCCGCTGGACGCTTTTGATGAGGTCCTGGTGACCGCCCGATCCAAACTACAGTTGGTTACACATTTTAGATATTTAGGGATTACAATACACAAAGACATTCACAAATTTCTTGACTTAAATATTCAGCCGGTGGTAAGGCAGACAGAAGTGAGGTTAAAGACCTGGGCTAGCCTTCCATTATCATTGGTGGGTAGGGTAAATATAATTAAAATGGTAATGCTGCCCAAGTTTTTGTATTTATACCGTGCAGCCCCGGTTTGTCTACCAAGGTCCAATTTTGTTTTGATGGACAAGCTTTTCTTCTCATTTTTGTGGGGAGGCGCTACCCCATGCCTAAATAGGGCTACCATTAAGGCTCCGTACGATAGGGGAGGACTGACTTTTCCAGACTTTTACATCTACTATGTGGCGGTCCAACTGGCACACATTGCCCAGTGGTTTCGTGAAGATGGGAATAATCCCTCGCATATCCTAGAGGCAGCGCTAGTTGGGTCTTTTGAAGGACTCGCTAATTTACCATATAGGGAAGGCCACTGGGTGCAGATTTATGATACGCCACTAATGAGCACTGCTATACGCTCATGGATCAACTTTATTCACCCATATGGCCGCAGAGGAGAGAGTGGTGCTTGGTCCCCTGTCATCCCCCTAGGGGTTTTAATGCAAAGCTACCGGAATTATTGACCTGTCGGTTTTATGGGTTTTGGGCAACTAGAGGGGTAAAATACCTTGCACAATTATACAAGGAGGGCACCTTTCGTTCCTTCAGAGACATGCAACTTGAGTTTCAACTCCCGAGGGAGTCCTTTTTCAGGTATTTGCAGCTGAGACATGCCTGTGCGACTCAGTTTGGTATACCACAGGTCCACCTCAGTTATGGATATCTTGAAACTATTTTGAGGAAGACAAACCTCCAGAAACCGGTATCCTCTGTCTATAAGGCCCTTATGAGTTGTTCGACTCACCAATGGAAGTATCTCTGGCTAGGTGGCAGCAAGATATCCCATCTTTGCCGGATGAGGCTCTTTCGGAACTGAGATCCTCTTGGCGATTGTCAGTTCTAAGTGCCAGGGACCAGTTAATTCAAACTAAATGGCTCCATCGGGTATATCAGATGAAGTGCCTGTCCGCTGCGGCCTGCTCTAGATGCGGGGAGGAGAGAGGCACTTTCTTTCATATAACATGGGAGTGCCCGATCCTACAGAGTTATTGGAGAGAGATCCATGAGTTCTTAAACCAGAGACTAGGTCTTCCTAATTAGTTCTCACCGCACAATAGCCTTTTGGGCTTGGTCGAGGAGCTGGTCCCCGGTAAAGCCGAACGTACCCTGTATAGACTGCTACTCTTCTATGCTAGAAAAATTATCCTTCTAAATTGGAAACCTCCGAAGGTACCCTCTCTAGAACAATGGAAACAACTGGTAAATGCAGAGCTACCAAGATATAAGACCACCTATGCGGCTAGGGGCGTCCCCAGAAGATTTTCGCTGGTATGGAGTAATTGGATTGCGGCACTAACTGTGTGAATAATTATGAATGCATGTGGCGGACCAGGGATGGAATGGTATGAATGTGTAGAATGAATGTGAAATATGATAGTTGTGATAGAAGTAATGACACCATATATGATTAGAGGAAACTGCGTTAAGGGTTGCAGAATAGACTATAGGCAGCAATCATTAGGTCTGTAGTGGATATAATGGAGTATTCCTCCTAGTTTCATGCTCTGAGAGCTCATATGGTTCAGATGACTATTTTACAGCCTAATAAAGATACAGTCATATGAAAAAGTTTGGGCACCCCTATTAATCTTAATCATTTTTAGTTCTAAATATTTGGGTTTTTGGGCAACAGCCATTTCAATTTGATATATCTAATAACTAAAAATTGCACATTTTTTTGTTAGTACATAAAACCTCATTTCAATCCGGAAATATTAAATACTGTGTCCATCAGTTATTAGATATATCAAATTGAAATGGCTGTTGCAAACACCCAAATATTTAGAACTAAAAATGATTAAGATTAATAGGGGTGCCCAAACTTTTTCATACGACTGTACTTTAGGTGAAATGACATGGACAGACATGAGATCAGCTTAAACAAAGAACTGTTTATAATATGAGCGGACTGATCTTTGTGGTCTCTGTAATACCTCTAATGCTTCTGTGAACGAATGTATTGATGTAAATGTGATGTAGTGTGTTAATTTGTTCTGAAACAAAAAACTTCAAATGTTTATAAATAAAGCCTTATAGAAAAAAAAAAAAAAAGAGGCTCTTTAATGGGTAGATGTGACTTAAAGGGACACTAGTTCCTAAAGGTGGCATCAGAAACATCTCTTTTTCCTAGAGCTTATTTGACTATAAGTAGGTAGCCTAAAACATCTGTCGATCGAATGTTACAATAGTGGACAGCAATCGTTGGTTCATGCCTACCTTTATTTAGGGATTACTTAAACATCGTCTCCCTCGTGTTGTTGCAGTAACGTGTACTATTACATGGGGAGTATTGTGATAATGAGCTGCGGAGAATTTCTCGTCACCACCACTGCTGCATGACTCACTAAATATAATGTGCTATGTACATAAACCTGTCCTCCAGGAGAGCGGCGCACAGCCCTGGGACTACACGTTCTCATTGTTTTTCCGGATCCAGAGATGGTTTGCTTACAAGACGTGGCTGGAGGCCAATAAACACAGAACAGGGAAGCCTCGGCAATGGAGTACTAGATTCTTGACAAGGGGCGTTTTAGGCTATGTCTACACGGCATTGGACACAAAACTCACTGAAAACCAAATCCTAAAAACATTCATAAAACTTAGTTTTTGTTGTCCACTGCTTGTCAAAAACACCAGTTTTCTTGAACGTTTTGCTTTTTATTTATTTTTTTTACATGTTTTTTGCAGAAATGCAAAGCATTATAATTGCTATTGAATTCTGCTAAAAATTTGCTAAAAAACGTCCTGCGCTTTACATAGAATCCAATAAGAAAAAAAAAAAACATTCTGTGCAGAAAACACAACGTTTGAACCATACAAGTCTATGGGACCCCTTTTCAGTTGTTTTTTTCAGCGTTTTTATAAAACGAAAAACGCTGAAAAAAATGGACATTGTTGTGTGCAGTGGAGGCAGAGCCTTAAAGGGAACCTGTCACATAGTTTTTGCCTCCCTTGCTGAGGGCAGCACAAGCCAGTGTCAGACCTGCTGCTCCCAGCGCTGTGTCCCTTATTCTGTAAGATGCAGCAGTTTTAGAGCATTTACCCCTCAAATCTTATTCATGAGTAGGTGTTAGCTCCGCCCCCACTGACAGTTATTCACACGTTTCTACCTCTTCAAAGTAATAGGTTTATCAGTTGAGGTGGGCGGGGCTAGGCCCAGGTGGGTGGGGCTAGGCCCAGGTGGGCGGGGCTTGAAAAAAACTGACACTCTGAAGGACTCTTCGAATGACTCTTCTGGCTGAAAATTGCAGAATTTTGAGCATTAAATACATGAACTCTACAGCATCTTACAGAATAAGGGACACAGCGCTGGAAACAGCACGTCTGACACTAGCTTGTTCTGTCCTCAGCAAGGGGGACATAACCTATGTGACAGGTTCTCTTTAAGGTTTTTGTGCACTTGTACAATTCACAGGTATTCCACCACACCGGGATCCGTGCAGATTTTTCCTTTTTTTCTGAAATTAAAGAAGAAAATCTATACAGGAATGTCTATAACGCAGGTTTAAAAATCTTCTACTGCAACATTCACTGTGCAGGAAAAATGGATTATTTTTTTATTTTTTATTTAACCCGTTCCTGACAGCTGGTCATAAATATTAAATTAAATATTTATTTTTATTTTTCCATTTAATTTTTTCCCCCACATTTTATGTTTTTTCCTTTTTTTTTAAATTCCATTAAAGGGGTTGTCTCGCTACAAAGATCATAGTTGAAACTGGTCGGGGAAGCATTCTGAGAAAGAATGCTGTCTCAGAATGCTTCCCCGACCAGTAAACAAACTCCGTTGCTAAGCACAAGTAATCGAGCCCGTTCTCTAAAACCATAGCACTTTGCTAATGGTAACCAAGGGCGTACATCCTTAGATTTTTGGTCCCTACATTTTCAACTATGATCTTCGTAGTGAGACAACCTCTTTAAGGGATAACTATTTGTACACTTACTTTTTTTTACACTTAGTAATGTATTAGCATACTCCTGTATACTCTTCTATGTGAATACATTACACTCTGTTTCAGTATGAGGCAGCTGTCATGGTAACACACTGTGTGCCCTGACAGCAGCCTTGCTATGCAGAAAGCCCTGGGGCTACTTTAGGTCCCCAGGGCTGACTGCAGAGATATTCCCCAGGCTCCATTGGGCATTGGGAATCCCGGTGACTCCATGGAGCAGGGGAATGCCCTTTGATCATGCCACGGTCACGGACTGTGGAAATCAAAGGGTTAAATGGCAGGGATCAGAGGATTCCTCTGGTCTCTGCTGTTAACAGAGACTGTTCTAGGCCCGGAGCTGTTAAAGGGGTTGTCTCACTACACTGATTCCTCTTACCTCAGTCCTGTTTTCTTGGTTTCACTTTGAATTCAGGGGCGTGTTGACTGGCTTCTAGTAGGCTGCAATAGAAGCCAGGTCTGTAGCTATAGCAACCAGTGCTGACAGCCTATCATGAGAGATTGAACAGGTCTGTAGCTATAGCAATCAGTGCTTACAGCCTATCATGAGAGATTGAACAGGTCTGTAGCTATAGCAACCAGTGCTGGTAGCCTATCAGGAGCGATCGAACAGGTCTGTAGCTATAGCAACCAGTGCTGGCAGCCTATCAGGAGAGATTGAACAGGTCTGTAGCTATAGCAACCAGTGCTGGTAGCCTATCAGGAGCGATCGAACAGGTCTGTAGCTATAGCAAGCAGTGCTGGCAGCCTATCAGGAGCGATCGAACAGGTCTGTGCTATGAAGCAGGCTGGCAGCCTATCAGAAGATGAACAGGTATGTAGCTATAATGACCTGAGGAGCTGATGCAGCCCATACAAGATGGGATATCTAGGAATAGGTAGGACACTGTTAATGGACACATATTGCAAAGTGACTTGTTTTTGTGAGATCTTTAACATAAAAAGCAGCAATCCCTGTAGTGAGACAACCCCTTTAACAGCTACACAGCTGCGGCGCTGGGAGCCTTAAACCCCTCTGAAGGCAGCGACGTCTTTTGGAAGACGCACAGCCCACCATCAAAAGAAAACAGTGGGTGGTCATAAAGGGGTTAAGAATATGTTGTGGTGCATAAAAATATGGTCATAAAGCTTTCTTCTATTAACTGACCGAGAGCCTAGTATAAAACCCTAAATAACCTCTCTATTTCCATAACGAATAGGGATTCTGATTCTCATTGAGGAGATCTAGCCGGGTATGGAATTTTATAGGCAATGCCCCATGGGAAAAAAGTATGCAAATGAGCTCTAGTGACACCTACTAGTAACTATTCAGTAAGTCAGTGTCTAGCTCCTATTAGAGCCTTGAAATATGACAAGGACTATAAGCCAAACCACAGTCTCCATCTGCAGACAGCTATTCCGAGCTCTTCTTCCTTACGGGGGAACAATTTCCATAACTAAAAAAAAAAAAAAGAAAACTGAAATGAACGCACAGAAAAAGCGTCCGTCACCTTTTTCTTCTTCTTCAGGACGACCTTCACTCCATCCACCGACACCTGCAGGTTGACTTTTTTCTTCTTGATGTTCTTTGCTTTGAATTCATACTGTAGAAAGAAAGAGATCGGTCAAATCAAAAGAGCAGAGCCGGTCAGGAAGAGGTCAGGGGAATAGATGAGGGATCAATGCGAGATTTGGGCACTTTGTTCGTGTGGGTGGGAGTTAGAGACCTACAGTACAATGGAAACCCAAGGAGAAGAAAGGTCCGACCAAAGAAACCAAACACGGCGGGTCAAGACACCCGTCCTGCTTGACCGGTCATACAAAGTGACCATAAAACTAGTTGTGTCACAAGAGTTCCAGCCAAGCAGTTCTGTGGATCTGTAGCTGACCAAAGCTTCGAATATTGCTCCATAAGTCTCGATGACCCCATCGTCCCACCACTTTAAACCCCAGCACAGTATTTATAGAGGCCATAAGGCAGTCACATGGGTCACCGGCTAATTCTAAAAGAGATATTCCCGCTTCATTAATTAGCTTAATTAATCCACCTTTGACGCGTTTCACGTCGTTCGTCTGCAGTGATGACTTTTGGCATCACTGCAGACATCGGGGTTTGCGGCGCCGCAGCTGCACTGAGAACAGGGCTGTATTTCACATCCATGTTCCTAGAGCACTCCCCGGCGCTCAAAGGGGTTGTCTCACTACATTGATTCCTCTCAACTCGGTCCTGTTTTCTTCGTTTCATTTTGAATTCAGGGGTGTGTTTACTGGCTTCCACTAGGCTGCAGTAGAAGCCAGGTCTGTAGCTAAGCAACAGTGCTGCAGCCTTACAGGAGAGATTGAACAGGTCTGTAGCTATAGCGACCAGTTCTGGCAGCCTATCAGGAGAGAACAAACAGGTCTGTAGCTATAGCGACCAGTGCTGGCAGCCTATCATGAGAGATAAAACAGGTCTGTAGCTATAGTGACCGACACTGGCAGCCTATCAGGAGAGAACAAACAGGTCTGTAGCTATAGCAACCAGTGCTGGCAGCCTATCAGGAGAGATTAAACAGGTCTGTAGCTATAGCGACCAGTGCTGGCAGCCTATCAGGAGAGAACAAACAGGTCTGTAGCTATAGCAACCAGTGCTGGCAGCCTATCAGGAGAGATCACATAGGTCTGTAGCTATAGCAAGCAGTGCTGGCAGCCTATCAGGAGAGATCACATAGGTCTGTAGCTATAGCAACCAGCGCTGTCAGCCTATCAGGAGAGATCACATAGGTCTGTAGCTATAGCGACCTGAGGAGCTGATGCAGCCCATACAAGAGGAGATATCTAGGAATAGGTAGGACACTGTTAATGGACACATATTGCAAAACGACTTGTTTTTGCAAGATCTTTAATATAAAAAGCAGCAATCCCTGTAGTGAGACAACCCCTTTAATCCCTTGATTGCTGCAGTTCGTGACCACAGCATTATCAAAGGGTTTCCCTGCTCTGTCGTGTGATCAGGACTCCGGTGACCCGACAGAGCCCGGGGAACGGCTGCACAGTCAGCCCAGGGGAACCAGAGTAGCCGCAGGAATGTCTGTGTAAGAAGCCTGAAGTCAGGGCACAGTGTGTGCTGCTCTGACTGCTGCCTGTGTCAGACTGACACAGATTAGAATGTATTAGCCTATATGAATATGCTAATACCTTACTAAGTGTAAAAAAAAAAAATGTAAACCAGTTATCCCCTCATGGGATTTAAAAAAAAAAAAAGTAAAAAAAAAGTGTAGAAAAAATAAATGATAAAATAAAAAAAAAAAAAAAAAATTGTGCATACATTACACAGACAAAAATAAAAACTAACCCTACACATATTAGGCATCTATACGACCACAATAACCTGAAGAATTAATTGAACAGGTTTAGTGTGAAATGTGAGTGCTGCAAAAAAAAAAAAATATTTAGAAAAAACACCAAAAATGTAATAAAATTCTTCAGTAACTTGTAAACTTAAGCTACGTACCCCAAAAATACAACTTCTTCCGCACAAAACAAGCCCCCAGAGCACTGTATCACTTAAAAGATAAAAAAAAAAAGTAATGACCATTGAAACGCAAAGAGGCAAAATCTACAAAATTTAGCTGCTCATTAAGTACTTTTCAGTCCTTTGGCTAATGGGTATGTTCACACGGCTTATTTTGGGACGCATTTCGCTGCGTCTTTCGCGGCGTACTGTGCTTAATACGCCCCAGAATTACGCTAATTCATAGCTCTCATAGAGAACTATGGATTACGCCTTGTCCCCCCGTTCGTAAAATACGATCGTATTGTACGCGCGGGGAGATAAGTGACATGTCAGTTACTTGCGGCGAATACGCGCCGCAAGTAATGAATGTCTATGGGGCCGGTGGGCTGATGCCCCCCCGCCGCGCAAGTACACACGTATTAGCGCGAGCTCCTGAAACACACGATGTACTGCGGCGCGTACTGTACGCAACCGCAGTACATCGTGTGAACATAGCCTAAGGGGTTAAACATGTAAGCAAGGCTAAATAAAGACAATTACCAAATACATTGCTGTTCTGATTTTGCATTCTTTTAGAGTCCGAGTAGTTCTTATTTCCTACTTGTGTACACAAGCTTCCTTAGGTTACCAACCACCCCTCTCTGCTCTAGCAGTGGCTGAGATGGTGATGTCACTTCCTGCTGAGTCTTATCAGCAACACAAGAGCTTGTTTATCTTTCTTACTGAAACTTCTGCCACCCCTCTCCCCTTCATCACTAATATCCCTCTAACAGGCTCAACTGCTGTAGAACCTCCCACAGCTTGAACAGGAAGGAGGAGCCCGAGGCTGTAGAACCGCCCAGATGTAAGTCAAAACAGTCTAAGTCGAGGACTGCCTGTAAATTTAAACAAAAAGGTGTCATGGAAGAACCCCTTAAAAAATATACAATATTTCAGTATTTTGTGCTCATTTTCGAAGCAGAGTTTTTGTAACGCATTTCGGACATAGCTGTATACTTCTTGCTTTTGGTTAAAGGGGTTGTCTCACTACAAGGATCGCTGCTTTTTATGTTAAAGATCTTACAAAAACAAGTCACTTTGCAATATGTGTCCATTTAGCAGTGTCCTACCTATTCCTAGATATCCCTCTTGTATGGGCTGCATCAGCTCCTCAGGTCGCTATAGCTACAAAACTGTTTGATCTCTCCTGATAGGCTGCAAACGCTGGTCGCTATAGCTACAGACCTGTGTGATATCTCCTGATAGCCTGCCAGCACTGGTCGCTATAGCTACAGACCTGTCCTATCTCTCCTGATAGGCTGCCAGCGCTGGTCCCTATAGCTACAGACCTGTTCGATCTCTCCTGATAGGCTGCCAACGCTGGGCTATAGCTACGGGACCTGTTCTGTCTCCCCTGATAGGCTGCCAGCGCTGGTCGCTATAGCTACAGACCTGTTTTGGATCTCTCCTTGATAGGCTGCCAGCTGGTCACTATAGCTACAGACCTGTCCTATCTCTCCTGAAAAGGCTGCCAGCGGCTGGGCCGCCTATAGCTACAGACCCTGTGTGATCTCTCCTAAAGGCTGCCAGCACTGGTCACTATAGCTACAGACCTGTTCAATCTCTCCTATAGGCTGCCAGCACAGGTTGCTATAGCTACAGACCTGTTCAATCTCTCCTATAGGCTGCCAGTGCTGGTCGCGATAGCTACAGACCTGGTGTCCTCAGCGGCTCATCACTGCAGGCAAGTAGTAGCCAGTAAAGCCAGTAAATTTAAAAATGAAACTGAGAAAACAGGACTGAGGTGAGATGAATCAATGTAGTGAGACGACCCCTTTAACACCTCCTGCAGATATTGTGGAGGTAACACTCAGGCCCTGCAGAGCCCAAATCACTGTAGACACGAATGGATTAAATTGCACTAAGGAAAGGGAAACGGAAGGAAATCAGACTTTGCACCGAGGACTCTGAACTTCCATTGAAGGAAGTTTTTCGTGTGGCCGAGCCTCCGATGACTCATTTTTTTGGAAGCAAATCTCAGGTTACAGACTGGGATCCGGTCCAACCTCTTCTATATTGTCCTGACTGTGGACTGTTCCGCTGTGAACAAAGCAAATATCCATAACCAGGGGATGAGCTCATTTACTAAACCCCACGACGGATTACATCACCTATAGAACTGAAAGGGTTTGGTCACAAGGAGGTCAGAAGAGTGGAATCCAATGGGATAGAATTAAAGGGGGGTTCCCTCCATGACCTTTCATGGCAGATCAATAGGGTATGCCAAAAAATTGCGATTGGTGTGAGTGCCACCTCTGGGACCTGGACCTACTTCAGGAACGGGCCCCCGAAAGTCTCAGCTCAAAATCCAGAACTGGTCGCGCATGCGCACAATTCTCCATTCTATGGGAGACTGGAATACAGGTAAGCACAGAGTTAGTCTCTACTCAGAACTCCCATAGAACACAATAGAGACGCGCGCATGCGTACGACTCTCCATTCTATCGGAGATTGGAATACAGGTAAGCAATACATTTATCTCTATCCAGAACTTCCATACAACACAACAGAGAGGCGCGCGCATGCGCACGATTCTCCATTCTATCCGAGATTGGAATACAGGTAAGCACCGCATTCGTCACTACTCAGCACTCCCATGGAACACAATAGAGAAGCCTGCGCTTGCGCATGACTCTCCATTCTATTAGAGATTGGAATCCAGGTAAGCACCGCATTCGTCTCTACTCAGAACTCCCATAGAACACAATAGTGAGGCATGCGCAGGCGCGACTTCCTTTATTGGAGTTTGGAATACAGTTTGCACCCTTATTTTTTAAGAACTCCCATAAAACAATAGGGGGCCCGGCGAGGGTACGCTTTCTTTTTTGGAGATTGGGATACAGGTAAGCACCGAGTTTGTCTCTACTCAGAGCTCCAATAGAACACAATAGAGAGGCCTGCGCATGCGCGAACGCTTCTCCATACTGAGCCGCGACTTTCCCGTTACCGAGATAGGTGATTTTAAAGGAAAGAAGGATTGGGAATGCTGAAGTTCAATATTCAACCCTTTTCTCTCACGGGAGATTACTTTCCTCAAAAGGTGTCTGGAAGCGGCTTATTCCTTGCACCTGAAGAGAAAGCATTACAAAAGATTTTTCCCCTTTTATCCCGATTTATGCCCCCCCAATCCCCGAAAAGTATTACAGCCGCTTTTTCCCCTTCCCATAAGAATAATGCAGCCCCCAATGGCACACAGCTATTGCACTTTTCCCTTCCCCTAGAATATATGCAGCCGCAACCGCACACCTATTTAAACCCCTTTTCCCCTTTCCCCCTAGAATAAGGAGCCCCCACCTGGCACACTATTAGGCGCTTTTTCCCCTTCCCCAGAAAATAAAGCAGCCCCAAATGCCCCACCATATTCAGCCATTTCCCCCGCCCTTTTGGGAAAATAGTACCAATGCAAACAGTTTTAGCCCTTTCTCCCCCCCCACCAGAAAAATGCACCTCAGCCAATGCCGCACCACATTTAACCGCTTTTCTCCACCTTGCCCTATCCGTTAGCCGCTCAGCCCAAGCCAGCACCAGCTTTTAAAAAGCCGCTTTTCCACCTCGCCCCACTGAGAACACATGCATGCTCAGATGAGACCGGCACACATCTACTATGGGTGGCTTTATATCCTTTGCCCCATTGAGACACCAGAATGCTGAGCCAAGCTATTACAGCCAACTTTCTCCCCTCATCCAAACCATGATGCCGGGGCCCAGCGAGTGTGCATGTTAACTAGCTTGTACACAATGGGCTTCTCATCACACAACCTGTATAAGCTCCCTGAATCTTCATCCCGGCGCAGTCTCTTGTATGAGATAATGAACTCTTGTAGTGCAGAGGTCCTTGTGCCTGATGTAATGGCGCGCGCGGAGTAATGATCGATAATAATAAGGTTGCCGGAGCCGCACGTGTGGCGACCGTGCGAGGACGTCTGGCAGTCAGGAGAGGATAGAAAATGAAATGCCGTGTTATCGCAGCAGCTGGAAAGCGATTTCCGCCGCAGCAGATTATAATAAACCTGAAAAGCGAAGCGACGGCGGCGCAGATAGCGGCTCTGGCATCAGATCGGGGGTCTATTAGTATCAGGTGGAACAGATCCTGCCACAGCGGGAGCGGAGGCCCGGTATCATTAGCGCCAATCACACGGTTGGTTTGGAATTTATTTTCCAGACGCGGCATCAACGTTAACTCATCGTATTCTGGCCAGCCATAGCGCTGCCATTACCCATGATTCCATCTACTTTGCAATGGCCGGATACGCTCTACTTCTGTTATCTCGCTAATTGGATTGGGAATAAGTTCCGCAGGCGAGATAACGATCAGATGTAACGGAGCCCATCGTCTCAGCCGCTTACATGAAGCGATCATCACCATCATCTGCCACGATCGGCTGCAGAAGACGCTGCCTCAAAAAATCCGACCTTCGGAGGGTTAAGCAGGACGGATGACGCCAGCGAGCCCCTTCAGTGTTGCACCGCTTTAGCATCATGAACATGCTTTAACCCCTTCTACAGCATCTTCTAATAGCGATGGCTTTGAGAGATTGTGTGTGTGTTTTTTTGCAGCACAGACGGTCCTCAACGTACACCGTTCTGACTTATATCTGTCCCCTAGTTATAAACGGAGACTTATGGGGCGTGCTGGCACTTGTAGTTCCATGTTCCACAACAGATAGTAGCTGTGGAACGACAAGTTCCAGCATGCCACAGCAGCACATGAGGTGAAATCTTCTTAACAGGGGCACAGACAGCGAAACAAATGTAAAAACCCTTCCCTGCACTATCCAAAACTAAAAGAAAAAACTTTTGGGCTGGAGTTACATTTAATAAATATACCTGTACTGGCTTACATACAAATTCAACTTAAGAACAAACCTACTGTTCCTATCCCGTTCGTAACCCGGGGACTGCCTGGATTTTTAACCCCTTTAAAATGCTGATTTTTTTTTTTCCGGATTTTTGGTTTTTGTTTTTCTCCTCCCCGCACCTTGGAAAAGCTATAAGTTTTATAGATGTATGGGGGTTTGTTTGTTTTTGCAGCAATTTTTAATGGTATCGTTGATTGTCAGGGCTGTGCAGTCGGCAAGCCAAAGCCCCGACTCCAACTCCTCAATTTCCCAAACCTCCGACTCCCTCATACACGGCGCATGCTTAAGTGATAACTTTACTGTAGTAAAATAGTAAAAATCACGGAAAAAAATCGAGGTAAATTCGCTGTAATTACCGCGATTTTTGCCGCGATTTTTGTGCAGCAATGTACAGCATTAAAAAACGCATTAAAAACGGGTCAAAAACGCACTGTGTGAAAGCACCCTTATGATACAATAATCAAGCTATTTAGGTAGAACAGACACTGACAAGCAAAAGGGTAACGATGTTTTGATCTTTTGAACACTTGTGGGTAGAGTTGAAGAAAAAGCTGTATTTGTATCCAAGTCCAGTCTGCACCAACATTGGGAATGTGTAGAAGAGACCTGGGATCAGATTTTGGTCAAGATATGCTTGAATCTGATCCAGAGCCCAGAAGGATTCAGGCAATGCTGAAAGCCAAAGGTGAATTTCCCAAATACTAACAAAATAATAAAAAGTAACATTTTGATTTTTAGGAGCAAAACAGTAACAAGGTAGTTACAGGAAAGAATCTGCAGAACTAAGCAGATGCTAAATCCTTGCAAGTCACATTAAGACAGGTAAGATGACTGTATATAAAATTGCTCTTTGCACTGCATCAAACTAACTGGACCAACTTATTATACATTTTGCGAGTCGGTCCATTTTATGACGACTCCGACTCCTGCAAAATAGGCACCGACTCTGACTCCGACTCCACAGCCCTGTTGATTGTACTATCTACTGTAGTATTCTGGGAAACCCTAAAAAATTTCTTTGTCGGGTGGAAATGTGAAAAAACCCGCAATTGCGCCATTTTTGTGCAAGTTTTGCTTGTCCGTGGTTCACCGTTCAGTATACATGAAATGTTATCTGTATTCTGCAGGTTGATATGACGCCGGAGATTCCAAATTTGTAGTGTTTTCGTAGTGTTTTTTTTTTTTTAAATGGACACTTCCATAATAAAGGATTACTTTTGTTAACACCAATATTTAAGGGAAATTTTTTTTTTTTTTTTTTTTTTTTTTTTTTTTTTTTACAACTTTTGGCAGAATTTTTATTTTTTATTTTTACCGGCAGGCCTATATAATTAAAAATTCTGTATAAAATCTTGTCCTTTTCTAGCAGGTAGTAAGATATATAATTCCTGAATTGCTGGGCAGACTGATCTCACTTTACTGTAGTTCTTGCTCATCTGTACATAGGCTCGTTACAAATAATAGGTAATGATAGAATAATCGCTCGATTGTTCTCTGGGCAGCCCAAGATAAGACTAGATCAAAGAGCAATGACAAAAGCAATACATGAAAGTATAATGGGTTCAGCTTTTTCGGCACTGGGGGGGGCTTCTAGTTTTCTTCACAGGTCCTGCTGACAACACTTACACCTCTCAGGCCTTTTGAGGGCCTGAAAAAACTGTCAAGCGATCCTCACTGCAGCATCGCTGCGTCCGTAAAAGTCCTACTAAAACATAACATCATCTCTCCCGTACGCTAAACACCATGGAAGAAAAAAAAAAAACACTCAAAAATGTATTTATTTTTTGGTCTATTCATGTCCCCTAAAAAAAGGTAATTAAAATTGATAAATAAAAAAAAAAAAAAATACACATGTACCCTAAAATGGTACCAATAAAAAGTATACATCAGGCCCCAGAAAATGCACTCACTCGAGTCCATAGGTGGAAAAGTGCAAAAATTATTGGACGCAGAAAATGGCGCCGCAGCGCAAACTGGGGCTGCGGGGTCGGGGGGTTAATTTTGTTTGAGTCGGGGTCATTATAATATGGACAGACTCCAAAAATATACAATAAATTTGGTACAGTTCAGTGCAATATGTGCGGAATTTTTTTTATTTTTTTTAGTAAGAATTTGGGAAAATTATGAAATGTCCCTTTCATTGAGAAGAATGTGCTGCACTTTATGTACCTGCTCCGCAGTGAAGCTCCTCCGCTACAGATCAATGGCCGCACTCATCTCAGAACCAGGGCTGTGGAGTCCGGGTCCATATTGGTGGAGTCAGAGTCGGAGTTATGCTTCCTCCCTCCCCAGCCCAAGTATGTTTTTTCACATTTCACCCCACTTAAATTTTTTTCGGTTTCCCAGTACATTATACGGTCAATAGCACCATTAAAAATTACATCTTGTCCCGCAAAAAACAAGCCCTTATTTGTCCAGGTAGATGGAAAAATAAAAACGTTACGGCTTTTTGAAGACGTGGAAAAAAAAATAAAAAAAAAATGAAGAGCCGCCTTATTATGACCAGGTGGTAGGAAGGGGTTAAACCAGGTTTCATTAGTTACATGTAAGTAGATGATAAAGGTCTCTGATCTTCTAAACTAAGTAGCTATTTTCTTTTTTTATCTTATCCACCTCCCCCGGGGGCGGCCATATTGGAGACGCTTCCTTCCTGTGCTTCCTGTACAGACAGTACAGCAGGGTGTGTGCGCTTTATGGCAGATGAAATGAACAAGAGTCAATGGACAGAGAAATCTCAAATGATTACAGCCCCCAGGAGGAGATGGAGAACAGCCAGAGCTTATCGCGGCTTCTAAGAGTACAAAAGAGCCGTCATTAAAGAGGTTGTCTCACTACATTGATTCATCTTACCTCAGTCCTGTTTCCTTGGTTTCATTTTGAATTAGGGGCGTGTTTACTGGCTCACCCTAGGCTGCAGTAAAAGCCAGATCTGTAGATATAGCAACCAGTGCTGGCAGCCTATCAGGAGAGATCAAACAGGTCTGTAGCTATAGCAACCAATGCTAGCAGCCTGTCAGAGAGATCAAACAGGTTTGTAGCTATAGCAACAGTTGGCAGCCTATCAGAAGAGAAGTCGTAGCTATAGCAACGCGCTGGCGCCTATCAGGAGAGAGAACAGGTCTGTAGCTATAGCAACCAGCGCTGGCAGCCTATTAGGAGAGATCGAACAGGTCTGTAGCTATAGCAACCAGCGCTGGCAGCCTATCAGGAGAGATCAAACAGGTCTGTAGCTATAGCAACCAGTGCTGGCAGCGTGTCAGTAGAGATAGAACAGTCTGTAGCTTAGCGACCAGTGCTGGCAGCCTATCAGGAGAGAGAGAAACAGGTCTGTAGCTATAGCAACCAGTGCTGGCAGCCTATCAGGAGAGAGAGAACAGGTCTGTAGCTATAGCAACCAGTGCTGGCAGCCTATCAGAGAGTAGAACCCGGTCTGTAGCTAAAGCAACAGTCTGCAGCCTATCCGGAGAGATAAAAACAGGTCTGTAGCTATAGCGACCTGAGGAGCTGATGCAGCCCATACAAGAGGGGATATCTAGGAATAGGTAGGACACTGTTAATGGACACATATTGCAAAGGGGAGATATCTGGAGATTAGGGCAGAGATATATGGAGGGGAGAGGTTATGGAGCCTTGTAGGTCATGGTTAGTAGCTTGAAATGAATTCGCTGGGCAATGGGAAGCCAGTGAAGGGATTGGCAGAGGGGAGAGGCAGAGGAGTAGCGAGGAGAGAGGTGGATAGACGGGCAGCAGAGTTAAGGATGGATTGGAGGGGAGCGAGGGTGCTAGCTGGGAGGCCACAGAGAAGGATGTTGCAGTAGTCTAGGCGGGAGATGACAAGGGCATGGACCAGCATTTTTATAGTATAATATATGACTCTTATGGACTCCTACATTGGATGCTTTGGTCCATAATATACTTTTATCAAAGGAATTCTTCTTTAATTGCAGTTTTCTTAATTATTTAGGACATCAACATTTCGTGTTCCACCGCTACGGCCAGAGCGCTCAGGGCATAGTGTGGTGGGCACAGGTACACGCCAAGTGGTTAGTTATTTCATAATTGTTCCACATTACACAGCCGGTTGTCCTTGGCGCATGCGCAGATATTATGGATCTGTAGTTCTCAGCTTTTTATTTTGTGAGCTGCATTTATTTCATTTACATTTTATTTGATCTATTGCCTTTTGTGTAATTATTGCCGATTATTAGGTCATCTATACAATTCATACTAAGAAGCTATTTTCGGCTCGGCTTCTGTATGAGGCATAGCGGGTTGTTCGTGACGCATGCGCGGGTATTCCGCCTCCTTGGTTGCCGGCTGTCAGTATAGTTATGCGCATGCGCGGGGCGACGTGCTTCTGTGACGTGGCAGCATGGGTGTACGCAAGCGCCGGCATTAGTGCATCTTTGCACACACTAGCTCGGTATGTCGTACGTTTTGTTGGACAATGACGGTACAGGTCCGGCCTGCTTTCAGCGTGACCAATCAGGTGGGTGACGTAATTGCTGTTGGCATTTGATAACTATATATATGGTGATTGTTCGTTCAGTCCATTATGCTATGATTAAAGGGGTTTTGCCACGATCTCATTTCATACGTCCTGCATCCAGCTCTTCAGCTCTGTGTGCTCAGAAGGGGGCGTGTTTGATTTGTTTGAATTGCAGATCATGTGACCCAGCATGAGGACATCACCATACCTTTCCTCTCTGTAGTCAAAGAAAGGGCTGTTTATGTAAAGCATTGCGAGTAGCCGAGAGGTAAAGTTTTTGCCTCAAGGCACAAGGGTCATAGGTTCAAATCCTGCAGGAACCAAATCTGTTTTTTTTTTCCCTCTCTCTCAATGCACAGACCTGATTGAGGTTTCTTTTTTATTTATTTGCACTGTTTGACTAATTACTAAGGAGCACAGAGGACATGGAGTAGAATGACTGCACCTGGGGTTGAACACTCAGTAGCTGCCTGAGAGGAGAGGTGATGTCTGAGCATGTGCGACCCGGAGTGAGGAGCTCTCAGCCCTGGTCGTATCCCCTGGAGACGAGCTGTAAACAATGGATCACTAAGGGAGCAGCTAAGACAGCAACGGTGCAGAATTCTTAATAATAATGATGAATGGTGAAAATGTTTATTATTTCATTTGCAAGCTTCCCACGTCAATTTTACTTTGTGGCAAAACCCCTTTAAGGGGAGCTGTATCTCCCTGAAACGCGTCAGCCTATACCTGTGCCACATTTGTATTTTCATCCTTTTTAAGTTTGGAGCAATAAAGTTTATGGTTTATATTGTTTTTGGGTCAACAATCTTTTTCCTTCACACGCCACAATACGCCGGCTGCTGAAAGTACGCGCTGCCCGAACAACAGGCAACATGTATTGGCTGCAGGTTACCGGCCGCACCCAGGCGGTGGCGTCTCAGGGTAAAACACCCGGTGAAGTTGGGCCGCTGCGACCCGGAGTGACGAGTCCGTTGAGCGGCTTCTCCTCGCCCCCTCCGCTAAACTGACAGCTCCTTCCTATAGGCAAACATGGGACAGAGCTGTCACTTTGGAGAATCCACACAATGGACTCATGTCTCCCGGTCGCCCCATTACCCTCCCGACTGCTCCGGGTGCTTTACCCTGAAGCAGCGCAGTGTGGGGGTCATTTTTGAATCTGTCATATGCTGCGCTGTCCTATACAGAGTGTTCTATAGGTGGCGGATGTGTATGCAGCGGCGTCTATCAGGATATAGTATGACTGTAGCCTCTACAGCTCTGCTACATCCACTGCCTTCAGCTGGTCAGAAGTGCAATGAAGATGAGGATAATGGAAGGGTTAAAGTAAACGGCTCTCGTGGGGGCTATAGGAGGCTGCTTGTTTCCATGGAGATCTCTATACGTATCTCATGTTTAGGACATGGCTGATCTGTGTACACCTCTCCGCTGAATATAATGACAGGCACATTAACACAGCGCGCCACCATGGAACGCGCCGGCCCTTTAATGGGTATCTCATTCCTCTGCACAGCGCCGTTATACTACACAGCGCTGGACAGATATTGTTATTGTGCACATTGGGATTCACAGATTGACCTATCTGTATGTATTTGGGGCATGAGGGAAACCCTTGTGAACAAAAAGAGAACATACAAACTCTTTGCAGATGGTGTCCTTAGTGGGATTTGAACCCAGGACCCCGGCACTGCAAGGCAACAGTGCTAACCACCGAGCCACCATTCTGCCCTAACCACTGAACCACCGTGCTGCCCTGTCCTAACCACTGAACCACCGAGCGGCCCTGTCCTAACCACCGAGCCACCGTGCTGCCCTGTCCTAACCACCGAGCCACCGTGCTGCCCTGTCCTAACCACTGAGCCACCGTGCTGCCCTGTCCTAACCAATGAACCACCGTGCTGCCCTGTCCTAACCAATGAACCACCCGCCCAAATCACTGAGCAGTCGTGCTGCCCTCACCTGACCACTGAGCCACCGTGCTGCACTGTACTAACCATTTAGCCACCATACTTCACTGCACTAACCACTGAGCCACTATCCTGCACTATAATAAACACAGCCATCATGCTGCACCATTCTAACCACTGAGCCACCATCCTGCACTATAATAAACACTGAGCCACCATGCTGCACTGTACTAACCACTGAGCCAACATGCTGCACTGTGCTAACCATTGAGCCACCGTGCTGCACTGTGCTAAACATTGAGCAACCGAGCTGCACTATACTAACCAATGAGCCACCATGCTGCACTGTACTAACCATTGAGCCATCGCGCTGCACTGTACTAACCATTGAGCCATCGCGCTGCACTGTGCTAACCACTGAGCCACCGTGCTGCCCAAACCACTGATCCCCTGCGCTGCCGTCCTAACCACTGAGCCACCCGCCCAAATCACTGAGCCACCGTGCTGCCCTCACATAACCATTAAGCCACCGTGCTGCACCGTGCTAAGCACTGGATGCCCCCGGTACAAGCACTGAGCCTCCGTGCTGCACCTTGCTAAGCACTGAGCCCCCGTGCTGCACCGTGCTAAGCACTGAGCCCCCGTGCTGCGCCGTGCTAAGCACTGAGCCACCGTGCTGCGCCGTGCTAAGCACTGAGCCACCGTGCTGCGCCGTGCTAAGCACTGAGCCACCGTGCTGCGCCGTGCTAAGCACTGAGCCACCGTGCTGCGCCGTGCTAACACTGAGCCACCGTGCTGCACCGTGCTAACCACTGAGCTACCGTGCTGCACCGTGCTAAGCACTGAGCCACCATACTACACAGTGCTACCAACTGAGTCACCGTGCTGCACCGTGCTAAGCACTGAGCCCCCGTACTAAGCACTGAGCCACCGTGCTGCACCGTGCTAAGCACTGAGCCACCGTGCTGCACTGTGTTAAGCACTGAGCCACCGTGCTGCACTGAGCTAACCACTGAGCCACCGTGCTGCACTGTGCCAAGCACTGAGCCACCGTGCTGCACTGTGCTAACTACTGAGCCACCGTGCTGCACTGTGCTAACCACTGAGCCACCGTGCTGCACTGTGCTAACCACTGAGCCACCGTGCTGCACTGTGCTAACCACTGAGCCACCGTGCTGCACTGTGCTAACCACTGAGCCACCGTGCTGCACTGTGCTAACCACTGAGCCACCATGCGGCACTGTGCTAACCACTGAGCCACCATGCTTCACTGTGCTAACCATCCCTACCGTGCTGCACTGTGTTAACCACTGACCTACCGTGCTGCACTGTGCTAACCACTGACCTACCGTGCTGCACTGTGCTAACCACTGAGCCACCGTGCTGCACTGTGCTAACCACTGAGCAACCGTGCTTCACTGTGCTAACCACTTAACTACCGTGCTGCACTGTGCTAACCACTGAGCCACCCTGCTGCACTGTGCTAACCACTCACCTACCGTGCTGCATTGTGCTAACCACTGAGCCACTGTGCTGCACTGTGCTAACCACTGACCTACCGTGCTGCACTGTGCTACCAGCTGAGCCACCATTCTGCACTGTGCTAACCACTGAGCCACCATTCTGCACTGTGCTAACCACTCACCTACCGTGCTGCACAGTGCTAACCACTGAAATACCGTGCTGCACTGTGCTAACCACTGAAATACCGTGCTGCACTGTGCTAACCACTGAGGCGCCGTGCTGCACTGTGCTAACCACTGAGCCACCGTGCTGCACTGTGCTAACCACTGAGCCACCATGCAGAAGGTCTCTGTGCAGCACTCCGCCATATAGAGAGCTTATAATGGATAAGAAATATAAAAAAAGCATCAAATCAGAGGTTGATATTTGCTGGCCGGGTGTCTGTGCAGCAGGGGAATCCGATTGCTGCTCTCGCCCTGCTCTATTATCGAACGCGTATCACTCAGACGTGCAAAACAGACGAGACCGAACCTACACATCACAGGGGCTCGTGCGCTGCGCTCACATCTGCCTTGCGATTTGCATCTTTCTGTTCCGTCACCGAAAACTATACATAACGCTGGCGCTGAAAGAGCTCATTTCCCATAAGCCTTTTAGAGCAGGTAACTTCTGACTTCCTGAACCTTGGCATGTACAAGGGATTAATGCCATAGCTGTTATTCATCTGCAGACATCTGCTATTTTAGGGCGTTTGCCCCTCATCAGTGCAGAGTACAGTACTGGCTGGCTGGGTGCGAGGTTCCTGGGGAAGCTCAATAGGGGTAACGTTCCTCATTGGGGAGAGGCACCATATAGCTGTGTGGAGACTTATAAGCCTTCATTGCTCCACTGATATATAAATATATTCTAGAAGGTTCATGGGAAAAGGCTGTGTTATTTTTCCGGTCTTGGAACCTCGGACGCAGGTGTGAACACAGACTTGTACCTGTAATATAGACGTCCTCAGCAGCAGGTGGAGGACGGCAGCTACACAGACCAGGGGTGCACAGATGAAAGGGATCAGGGGAGTAATGGTTCTTACTGAAAAGACTCCTTTCCAGTTCGGGCTGTGAGAAGTTGTACAGCAGTGACTGACAATTCAGCTCATGGATGCAGAGATCTGAAGGGTTAAAGGGGTCATCTCACTGCAGGGATCGCTGCTTTTTATGTTAAAGATCTCGCAAAAACAAGTCACTTTGCTATGTGTGTCCATTAACAGTGTCCTACCTGTTCCTAGATATCCCCTCTTGTATGGGCTGCATCAGCTCCTCAGGTCGCTATAGCTACAGACCTGGTCAATCTCTCGTGATAGGCTCCCAGCACTGGTTACTATAGCTACAGACCTGTTCTCTCTCTCCTGATAGGCTGCCAGTGCTGGTTGCTATAGCTACAGACCTGTTCCCTCTCTCCTGATAGGCTGCCAGTGCTGGTCGCTATAGCTACAGACCTGTTTGAACTCTCCTGATAGGCTGCCAGCACTGGTCGCTACAGCTACAGACCTGTTCATTCTCTCCTGATAGGCTGCCAGTGCTGGTCACTAAAGCTACAGACTTGTCTCATCTTTCCTGATAGGCGGCCAGCACTGGTTGCTATAGTTACAGACCTGTTTGATTTTCCTGATAGGCGGCCAAGCACTGGTTGTTTATATTTTAGACCTGTTTTGATCTCTCCTGATAGGCGCCAGCACTGGTTGCTATAGCTACAGACCTGTCATCATCTCTCCTGATAGGCTGTCAGCACTGGTCACTATAGCGACAGACCTGTTCAATCTCTCCTGATAGGCTGCCAGGGCTGGTCTTTATAGGTACAGACCAGCTTGATCTCTCCTGATAGAGTGCCAGCGCTGGTTGCTATAGTTATAGACCTGGTTGATCTCTCCTCATAGGTTGCCAGGGCTGGTCTCCATAGCTACAGACCTGTTCGATCTCTCCTGATAGGCTGCCAGGGCTGGTCTCTTTAGCTACAGACCTGTTCAATCTCTCCTGATAGGCTGCCAGGCTGGTCTCTTTAGCTACAGACCTGTTCAATCTCTCCTGATAGGCTGCCAGTGCTGGTCACTTTAGCTACAGACCTGTTCAATCTCTCCCTGATAGGCTGCCAGCACTGGTTGCTATAGCTACAGACCTGGCTTCTACTGCATCCTAGTAGAAGCCAGTAAACACGCCCCTGAATTCAGAATGAAACAAGAAAACAGGACTCAGATGAATCTGTGTTGTGAAACAACACCTTTCAAGTTTGCCTGTAATAAATATAGCTTTCTGAAGCACTGGAAGGTGTAAGCCCTGTGTGCACAAGCTGGAGATAAGAACGGCTCTAACGCTAAAGAGAAGCAAAATCCGAACAGCAATGTATTTGGTAATAGTCTTTCACTTCCTTTGCCTACATGATTAAAGGTAATTATTGGGGTGGGAATACCCCTTTAATTGTGGTTTTATTAAGACCCCTCCAATGTTTCTTTGCCCAGAGAGGTAACCTCAGGCTGGGTGGAGAGGTGGCAGGTCGATCCTGTGTGAATTTACTCCAGGTAGTTCAGCGTCTTTCAGTCCCATGACATTTTTATTGCCTCCGGATGACATAAAACTTCTGCAAATATACACAAGAGTAATGAAGTATTGTCGGTGTTACAACCTGGCAGCGTCTCCTCGGCACAGAGCAGCCAGAGCGACAAGGTCTTCTGAAATTGGTGCTACGGGGCTTAAAAGAGAACCTGTGACCTCTCCTGACACGACTGTTTTAGTAAATAATTAAATAACTAATTTAATTGGTTAAAAAAAAATGTACATGTATTTATTTTATTTTAATATTATTTAATTTTTATTTCATTATTTCATTATATATATTGTTTATTTATTTAGTTTAATATTTAAAAAAAAAAAAATTAAGATAATTTCTCATGAAATACACAATCCTGACCTCTCTCTTATTTTCCTGTGTTGTGCTGTTCCTCTGTTATTCCCCCGGAAATTATTCTGAATCTGTCAGGGGGTTTTTCCAAATTAGGGGCGTGTCCCGGACAGTCTGAACGTCCAATCATACAGATATTTGGGTGTGTGCAGGAAACACCCTATTGGTAACACCTCCGGGAAAGTATTACTAATCGTCGGGGGGTGTTCCCAAATTTGGGGGCGGTGTCCCTGGACATTGACAGCCCAATCAGTACAGATAGTTGGTGTGTGCAGGGAAACACACCAACCATCTGACAGATTCATTTACTTTTCCAAGGGAATTTTCCCAAACTGAGGGGGGTTTTCCCTTTCACACCCCAACATCTGACTGATTGGACAATGTCAGACTGTCCAGGGACACCCCCCTAATTGGTAACTCCCATTTGACCGATTCAGTAATACATTTCAAGGAATGAAAGGGGAACAGCGCGCCGAGATATAGAGAAGATGCTCAAAATTTTTCTATCCAGGAATTCCGTTAAATAAAAAAATTTTTAAAATTGTTTCCAATTTATCTTACCTCAGTCTTTTTTCCAAATCATTTTCAATTCGGGGCGTGCTTACTGGCTCTACCGAATGCATTGAGGGGCTGCTGAGGACACCAGGTCTGTACTATAGGACCCTGCCTGCAGCCTTCAGGAGAATCAAACAGGTCTGAGATTAGCCCCAAACCCCAAATGGCGCCTATCAGGGGAAAATAAGCAGTCTGTACTATCAAACAGCACTGGCAGTCTTTAAACAGGAGAGATCAAACAGGTCTTAGCTATTAGCAACCAAGTGCGGCAGCTATCAGAAGATGGAGTGAACAGGTCTGTAGCTATAGCAACCAGGCCTGCAATCAGGAGAGATCGAACAGGTCTGTAGCCATAGCGAACCAGCCTGGACAGTCTATCAGGAGAGATCAAACAGGTCTGTAGCTATAGCAACCAGTGCTGGCAGCCTATCAGAAGAGAGTGAACAGGTCTGTAGCTATAGCAACCACCGCTGGCAATCAGGAGAGATCGAACAGGTCTGTAGCTATAGCGACCAGTGCTGGCAATCAGGAGAGATCAAACAGGTCTGTAGCTATAGCATCCAGTGCTGGCAATCTATCAGAAGAGATTGAACAGGTCTGTAGCTATAGCAACCAGTGCTGGCAGCCTATCAGGAGAGATCGAACAGGTCTATAGCTATAGCGAGCAGTGCTGGCAATCTATCGGAAGAGATTGAACAGGTCTGTAGCTATAGTAACCAGTGCTGGCACCCTATCAGGAGTAATGGAAAACCCCTTTAAATTCACCATAATATTCTGCTGCATAAAACTCGAAAATCCATGGCAGAAATCCGTGGGGCATCACTTTGGACTTGCTCTGGACCCACAGTGGATCTTTCCAACAAAAGATTAGCTTTCAGCATGTAGGAACAGTCATTTGAAGACTTTTTCCACATGTATTGCTTTGTTTTGTTTTTTTGCTTTGTTGAGGAGGTAAGAGATTTTATCTGCTCTGAGTGCACAAAGGACTGAGAGCAGGGAGCGACGTCACCACAGGTCAGACTGCCAGAAGCTTAAGGGTATGTTCACACAGGGTATAGAGGCATATACTGCGCGTACTTCTAAAATGCTCTGTGCCAGCTCCCATAGACTTTCACTTTCCCTGGAGGGTAAACGCCGGGAAGAACATATCACTTCATTCTCTCGGCGCGCTATACACGTTGGGGAAAATGGCAGGTAATTCATAGCTCTCATTGAGACCTATGAATTACCGTATTTGCGGGACGTACTTCGGGAGTATTGCAGCTCTCTAAAGTTCTCTGGAGTACAGATAAGATCTCCTGCTCTCATGTCAGTGCAATAAGAAGAACTGGAACGGATTTACTAATCACTGCTATAGAACCACCCACAGCCTGACCAGGACGAGACAGAAAGTATGAATCTTAAGCTGGTAGTGGCTCTGAAACAGCCTAGCGAGACAACCCCTTTAACACAGCAATGGACAAATACCGGTCGGTTTATCCGCGATGAGCAGAGAAAAGCCCTCCCCCTTCCCATGTTCATAAACCGTCCGAAAACCAGACGGCAGAATGAACATGTAGAATGTTTTTCGTGCAGCCGGCCCGAAAAACATTAGGTAACAGTAAATAAAGTCTATTGCCACATTGCTGTTCTGATTTTGCTTCTCTTCAGGGTTGGGAGCAGATCTCATCTCCTGCTTATGCACACAAGCTTCCCTGTTACCATCCACCTCTGTTTGCTCTTTCAGGCTGCAGCAGTGGTTGGGAGGAGGACTCACTCCCTGCTATGTTCTTTATATTGAAAAACAAAGCTTTTTAACCAGGGCTGTGGAGACGGCAAGCCAAAGCCCCGACTCCTCAATTTCCCAAACCCCCGACTCCTGACTCCCTCATACATGGCGCCTGTTTAAGTGATAACTTTACTGTAGTAAAATGGTAACATCCGGCTGTTTATCACCTTATGATACAATAATCAAGCTATTTAGGTAGAACAGACACTGACAAGCAAAAGGGTAACAATGTTTTGATCTTTTGAACACTTGTGGGTAGAGTTGAAGAAAAAGCTGTATTTGTATCCAAGTCCAGTCTGCACCAACATTGGGAATGTGTAGAAGAGACCTGGGATCAGATTTTGGTCAAGACCTGCTTGAATCTGATCCAGAGCCCAGAAGGATTCAGGCAGAGCTGAAAGCCAAAGGTCGATTTCCCAAATACTAACAAAATAATACAAATTAACATTTTGATTTTTAGGAGCAAAACAGTAACAATGCAGTTACAGGAAAGAATCTGCAGAACTAAGCAGATGCTGAATACTTAGAAGTCAAATTTATGTATAAGATTGGTAAGATGAGTATATATAAAATTACAGTAGCCTCAGGTACAAAACTGTAGTGGATGGAGAGATATGGAGCCTGAAAGTTCAAACCATTGTTACCCTTTTGCTTGTCAGTGTAAAATATAATTATTGGATATGACTTTAGGACACAAAAAAATTGTAAACATGCAAAACACTGCAGGAACATTTGTGGAGTCTCTGAATTTATAGTATTGCCTCCATCAGATCCTGCATACATGACCTCACATCTGATCTCATTATTTCCAGGCTAGAGAACGGCCTCTCTACACTAACTTGGGTGGGGGCAAAGCGGTGACCACAGGGGCAACATCTCCAACAATGTCAGGGTATAAAGGAATTGCCTCAGCCACAGTCACTTTTGATGAATGGTTGAACTCTTCTACTTCTTTGAAAGCAGGTGAAAAATGTTGCTGAAATCTGTTTGCCCTGGGAGCGGAATCTTTCCCCTGGGGCAGCGCTTTGCCTGCTCCATGTCATCAATTACACTCCCCATGTGATGAGGCTGAAGATATGGGAGCAGCAGCACTGGCAGGACCCAATTCCTCTTGCTCTTTGCATTGAACTGAACCAACTAATTATATATTTTGGGAGCCGGTCCATTTTATGACGACTCCGACTCCTGCAAAATAGGCTCCGACTCCACAGCCCTGTTTTTAACATTGCAAACTGACAAGCTTTAACGCTATAGAATTCTGTAGCATTGTGTGCTACAGATTACAAACCTCCTGCACTGATGTCACCGATGGGAAAAGCAGAGCTAATATGCCAATCACTGTTGTAGAACTGCCCACAGAAATATAGAACCATCCACAGCCTGAACAGGAAGTGTCAGCCTGAAGCTGTAGAACCACCCACAGCCTGAACAGGAAGTGGGAGCTTGAAGCTGTAGAGCCGCCCACAGCCTGAACAGGAAGTGGGAGCCTGAAGCTGTAGGACTTGCCACAGCCTGAACAGGAAGTGGGAGCGTGAAGCTATAGAACCACCCACAGTCTGACAGCTGCCTGTGGCTCTGTGAAACTGCACGGTAAGACAACCACTTTAATTGTGGCTTTTTCACTTCAAATTTTCACATCACCTGGGAAAAAGCTACAACATATCCCCCCTGTTTCTGATGCCCCGAGGATCAATTCTTGCAGAACGTGGATAAAACAGTTCTCTTTGCTGACACTGCTATTTGGCAGCGCTCCCCATGTAGTCAGATGAATGAAGCAAGAACCCCGGAAGCCGCACCTAGAACCCCGGAAGCCGCACCTAGAACCCCGGAAGCCGCACCTAGAACCCCGGAAGCCGCACCTAGAACCCCGGCTGCTCCGTCCCCGAACGCCAACTGCAGAATTAATAGAAACTAGAGACCAGCCAGTTCCTGAAGCAGCCGCATAGTGACGAGCGGCCTATCTATAGAACACAATGGGCCAATCAATCCTATAGAAACTCACAAAGAGGACAAATCACTCACCCGGCGCCTCCCAATGGCTCGTGAATTGGGGACTGATTTGTCAATGTACAAGAGGATGTAAAGCTCCAGGAAGCGGAGTCCTAAAAGTGAACTCTCCCGACATTCAAAGCTTTGTGCTTTGAAGTTTTCTCACTACAAGATTAGGCCTTCAACATGTAGGGACAGGTAATTGAAGTCTTTTTCTAAATACATTGCTCTTTTGATATTGCACTGGTCAGGAGATAATATTAATTTTATCTGCTCTGAGTGCACACAGGTTTCTCTGGTTACTGTCCTGCTTTTTCCCCCCCCAATTAGACAGAAACCAGGGAGTGACGTCACCATGGCCGGTTCTTATCTCTAACAGGATTAGATTACTTAAAGGGGTTGTCTCACTACATTAATTCCGCTTACCTCAGTCCTGTTTTCTTGGTTTCATTTTGAATTCAGGGGCGTGTTTACTGGCTTCTTCTAGGCTGCAGTAGAAGCCAGGTCTGTAGCTATAACGACCAGCGCTGGCAGCCTATCAGGATAGATCGAACAGGTCTGTAGCTATAGCGACCAGCGCTGGCAGCATATCAGGAGAGATCAAACAGGTCTGTACTATAGCAACCAGGCTGGCAGCCTATCAGGAGAGATCAAACAGGTCTGTAGCAAATAGCAACCCGAGCTGAAAAGCCATCGGAGAGATAAACAGGTCTTAGCTAAGAAACCCAGTGCAGGCAGCCTCAGGAGAGATTGAACAGGTCTGTAGCTATAGCGACCGGGCTGGCAGCCAAGGGAGAGATTGAACAGGTCTGTAGCTATAGCAACCAGCGCTGGAGCCTATCAGAGAGATTGAACAGGTCTGTAGCTATAGCAACCAGTGCTGGCACCCCAAATCGGGAGAGAGCTTGTAACAGGTCGGGTAAAGGTTTTATATAGCACCAGGCTGGCAGCCTATCAGGAGAGATTGAACCGGGTCTGTAGCTATAGCCCCAGTGCTGGCAGCCTATCAGGAGAGATTAAAACCGTCTGTAGCTATTAGCGACCACCCGCTGGCTCCTATCAGGATAGATCAAACAGGTCTGACTATAGCAACCAGTGCTGGCAGCCTATCAGGAAGATCAAACAGGTCTGTAGCTATAGCAACCAGTGCTGGCAGCCTATCAGGAGAGATCAAACAGGTCTGTAGCTATAGCACCAGTGCGGGCCTGTCAGGATAGATCAAACAGTCTGTAGCTATAGCAACCAGTGGCAGCCTATCAGGAGAGATCAAACAGGTCTGTAGCTATGGTGACCTGATGTAGCCCATACAAGAGGGGATATCTAGGAATAGATTGGACATTGTTAATGGACACATTGGAAAGTGACTTGTTTTTACAAGATCAAACATAAAAGCAGCGATCCTTGTAGTGAGACAACCCCTTTAATTAGTGAAAAGCACTTGCATTTACTCCTCAGACCTCAGTAGCTTTTGTTTGCTGACGAACAGCTAACGAGTCAGCATTAGGTCCATCAGAGGCTAAAACTGTGCCCCACGAATGCAGACGGAAAACTCTACCTGCAGAAGACCTTCCCCTCTGATATTTCTCAATCGTCAATCAGCCATGATTGACACACGAGGGAACCGGATAACACCTATTACCTGGGGACAACACGGCCATAGAGATGATTAGAGCATGTGGAGTCCTACAGGGACCACGCTCGCTCTATTCCCCGGTGGGATCCGCTCGCCCTGTCATCAGGCTTTTGTGCCCCACAGGGAAACCGTGTGCGACCTGGAGAGAGAGCAAATATAGTCCATATAGGACGACTAATTCCTATGGGCATCTTCCCGATACCCCAATGGACACCATGATCGTGGGCTAATAACACCATGTGGTGCATTTAACGTGCAGGGTCTGATTATAACCTTAGGGATACTTTGATTATGGACATTGAGAAACAGCAGATGACCCCCGGGGTACCAATAAACCCCTTCCCCTGCCCTAGACCCCAGGGTACCGATAAAACCCCCCCCACTCTCCCCAGACCACCGGGGATACCAAAAACCCCCATCTCTCCCAACCACCAGGGATACCGATAAAACCCCCATCTCTCCCTAGCCCACCGGGGATACCGAAATAACCCCCATCTCTCCCCTAGCCCAAACCAGGATACCGATAAAAACCCCCATCTCTCCCCCTAGACCACCGGGATCCGATAATAACCCCCATTCTCCCCAGACCCCCAGAAACCGTAACAACCCCCCCCTTTCCCCCGGGACCTCAGGGATACCGAAAAACCCCCATCTCTGCCCTAGACCACCAGGGATACCGATAATAACCCCCATCTCTGCCCTAGACCACCAGGGATACCGATAATAACCCCCATCTCTGCCCTAGACCACCAGGGATACCGATAATAACCCCCATCTCTGCCCTAGACCACCAGGGATACCGATAATAACCCCCATCTCTGCCCTAGACCACCAGGGATACTGATAACCCCCATCTCTGCCCTAGACCACCAGGGACACCAAATATAAAGCCTGTCCTTGCCCTCGACAGAGGATTATTATTATTATTTATTTTAAAGCGCCATTGATTCCAGGGCGCTGTACATTCGAGGGGGTTACATACATTACATAAGTCAAACGAGTACAGTGATAAGGGATAATGACAATTGGCACGACAGAGGGAGAGAGGACCCTACCCGTGAGGGCTTACATTCTACAAGGAGGGGAAGAGGACAGAAGGTGGGGCAGAAAATGTCTGCGGGGGAAGTGGTGACAAGTTTAGTGAAGGTTATAGGCAAGCCTGAAGAAATGGGTTTTCAGGTTGCATTTGAAGCTGGTGAAAGTGGAGGAGTCTGATGTGTTGGGGCATATAACAATCCTTGCCTCTGTCCCAGACGACCAGCAATGCTGATAATAACCCTGGTCTTTGCCCCCGACCCCCAGGGAACTTGGCAGTTACCCTTTCTCTACTGTAGACCACAAGGAATATACACATTAACCCCTTCTCTTCCCAAGCTTGCAAAAATATAACCCCTTTTCTGCTCTAGACCCGAGGGGTGTCAGCATCTTCCTATTAACCCCCCAGCTAATTCTAGCTCTAATTATTTGGTCCCAAAACTAGAAAAGTGCCCAAGACCCCATCGGCCCCGCTCACTGGCTACAAAGGATCAGAGGGAGCATTGCCCGTAGCAGAATCATTCCACTCCAACTGGTTTCATAAGGGCAAGTACAGTGGCCTTAGCTTCTCCATTAACAAAAAACGCGGGTCTGGTTGGTTCGAAAGGGAAAAAAAAAAAATCGAATGACCTTTCCGAGCGGCCAAGGTCGTTCCTTCAGCCCCTGGATTCTGATACTGGATCAATCAGCAGCATTTTCTATTTTGCTGGCGCGGCGCCCTCAGCCAACCCTGCAACACAAGACGTCTGGAACAAGCGAGCGCTTCATCTGGAGGAGTCCTATCTATCCAGCCTTAATAACATTCCTCTCCCAGTGACCTGCTCCCCCCCCTGACCGACCCTGGTCAGTTAATTACAGGCCTTGGCCTCCCACACAAAAAAATTCCTAAGATTCCTTTGTAATACTGAAGGCTGGTACAAGTCTCTAACCTCCCCTCATGTCCTCTTCCTCCCCTTCAACAAAAGCTCAAAAATCCAGTCCCGATCAAGGTGCACCGGGCCGCCAAAATAAAGGAGACGGGACTGAAGCACGTAAAGCGCCCCCTGCAAATAAAGGGGACGTCACTAAAAAGCGTAGAGAGCGCCCCCACGGGAAATAAAGGGAGACGGGCACAGAAAACGTAGAGAGCCACACTGCAAATAAAGGAGACGGTCACTAAAAAGCGAGAAGCGCCACCCGCAAATAAAGGAGACGGTCACTAAAGAAGCTAGAAGGGCGCACACTGCAATAAAGGAGACGGTCACTAGAAGAAGCTAGAGAGCGACACCGCAAATAAAGGACGGGCACTAGAAGAAGTTTAGAGGCGCACACCGCAAATAAAAGGAACGGTCACTAGAAGAAGCGTAGAGAGCGCACACTGCAAATAAAGGAGACGGTCACTAGAAGAAGCGTAGAGAGCGCACACCGCAAATAAAGGAGACGGTCACTAGAAGAAGCGTAGAGAGCGCACACTGAAAATAAAGGGGAAGGTCACTAAAAAGAAGCATATAGAGAGCGCACACTGCAAATAAAGGAGACGGTCACTAGAAGAAGCGTAGAGAGCGCACACTGCAAATAAAGGAGACGGTCACTAGAAGAAGCGTAGAGAGAGCACACCGCAAATAAAGGAGACGGTCACTAGAAGAAGCATAGAGAGCGCACACTGCAAATAAAGGAGACGGTCACTAGAAGAAGAGACCGCACACTGGAAATAAAGGAGACGGTCACTAGAAGAAGCATAGAGAGCGCACACTGCAAATAAAGGAGACGGTCACTAGAAGAAGCGTAGAGAGCGCACACTGCAAATAAAGGAGACGGTCACTAGAAGAAGCGTAGAGAGCGCACACTGCAAATAAAGGAGAAGGCAACTAGAGAAGCAATAAGACCACACTGCAAAAAAGGGACGGTTCACTAAAGAAGCGTAGAAAGAGCGCCACTGCATATAAAGGAACGTCACTAGAAAAGCGTAAGGCGCACACTGCAAATAAAGTAACGTCACTAGAAAAGAAAGCGGTAGAAGAGCGCACACTGCAAATAAAGGAGACGGTCCCTAAAAAGCATAGAGAGCGCACACTGCAAATAAAGGAGAGGTCACTTTAAAAGAACAATAGAGACGCAACACGCAAATAAAGGAGGGCCTCACTAGAAGAAAGCGTTAGAAGAGCACACTGCAATAAAGGAAGCCCGGTTCCTAAAGAAGCGTAAGAGAGCGCACCTTTCAATAAAGGAGAACCCGGTCACCCAGAAAAGCATAGAAGGAGCGCAAACACCTGCAAATAAAGGGAGACGGTCCTAGAAATGCATAGAGAGCAACACACTGCAATAAAGGAGACGGTCACTAGAAGAAGCGTAGAGAGCGCCATCAAAGCAACAGAGAAGTGCAAGGCGGGAACCCGCAAAAAAAAATTTTCACAAATCTAAGTTTGACAGAAAAATTCTATTTAATTTCTTGTTGCTTTTATAGTCGGGGCTCCTGATTAAATTTAAAAAAAAATAATAATCGCTTGGCGCCTTCAGCTCCTAAAGGTGCCCACACCCACTAGATGTACATCAACTGAGCCAGTGGGATTCACCATGCAATATATGGCCGCAAAACCAGACATGCAGTGACTGGCCGCAGCAGCCTCCGCCAGACCGTGCAGTGACTGGCCGCAGCACTCCCCAGACCGTGCATGACCGCCGCAAACATATATACCAGACCATGCAGGGCATGTCTCAGTGTTTGCACCACACTGTGCAGTGACCACCCACAGCATTTATGCTAAACCGTGCAGTGACCAGCTACTCCGTTAATGCTAGATCATGCAGAATATGGCTGCAGTAGTTACGATTGACCGTGCAGTGACCGGCAGCAGCATTTACACTAGACCGTGCAGTGACCGGCCGCAGCATTTACACTAGACCGTGCAGTGACAGGCAGCAGCATTTACACTAGACCGTGCAGTGACCGGCCGCAGCATTTACACTAGACCGTGCAGTGACCGGCAGCAGCATTTACACTAGACCGTGCAGTGACCGGGCCCCAGCATTTACACTAGACCCCTGCAGTGACCGGCAGCAGCATTTACACTAGACCGTGCAGTGACCGGCCGCAGCATTTACACTAGACCGTGCAGTGACCGGCCGCAGCATTTATGCTACACGGTAAAAGTTATTTTAAATAATCTACACATGTAAATTGTATTATTCACATATATTATATCCTCAGTGTAATCGTATCCTACCCATCAGGTAAGACTGAAGCCAACATCACACAGGTAACTTATGCTTATTTGCTTATCTCACCAAAAGCAGTAAAAGGTGGCTCCACATATCAATCCAGGAAAAAGCTAAAGCAAATACATCAAGTGTGAACATCTGCCTAAGTGTACAAGAGGCTTAAAACATAAAGGCCACACCTAAAAGGACTAAACCCCGAGTGACTGAGACCTGCATGGGACACACGTGTATCAACATCAGGGGTGTCAAACTCTAAAACACAGTGGGTCAAGGTTAAAAACTTGGACAAAGCCCCATGGGGCCCACCTTACGACTGCACCCCTTTAACCTGTGCCTTGGTCTTCACACGCTTCTTACCTCTCACTCAGTCCTGTGGAGTACCCGCTGCCTGCAGAATTGGGCTGAAGTTAATTTTTTGGGGCCACGGATCCTCCTTTCCCAAAGAGCTCCTCTTACTTATGGGGTTCCCCTCCCCCCCACCCATCAAGTTGTTCTTGTGTCCCCCTCCGCTCAATGCGGGGGGAAAGGGGCTGAGGGGAAGCATGTAATGACACTCCTGGCTTCTTCCTCTTCTCCCTTTTACACGCGGGCCCCTACCCCGTGGCCAAATCTAATTACACTGGCAGGGCCAAACCTAATTACACCCCCGGCAGCCAAAAACCTAATTAAAAAAAACGGCATTAAAACCTAATTAAAACGGCAGGCCAAACCAAATACACGCGGGCCCAAAACCTAATTACACGCACCAAACTAAAAAACACCCCCAGGGCCAAAAAATCTAAAAATTAAACCACGGCAGGCCCAAAATCTAATTTAAAAAACACGCAGGCCAAACCTAATAACACTCAGCCAAACCAATTACACTGCAGGCCAAACCAATACCCTGCGGGCCAAAACCTAATTACACGCAGGCCCAAAAACCAAATTTAACACTGCGGGCCAAACCAAATTTACACGCGGGGCCAAACCTAATTAACACTCCCCAGGCCAAACCAAAAATTTCACTGCAGGCCAAACTTTTACAGGGGCATATCTAGCTTTTTAGTTCGCTACAGGCGACTGCCAAATACCCAGCGTATTGCGACACATACGTACACCCACAATTACCCGGTGAAATACCTAACAGTTATTAAAATAAAATAAACACTTTTTTTTAAAAAATTCTGCAGCAATTTATATTTAAACACAAACTATGCCCCCCAAAAATACTTCTCCCCCATAAACCAAATCCAATTGCCTCATTGAAATTTTTTTTTTTCTTTTAAAGTTACGACTGTTTAAACGCAAGGAGGCAAAAAAGCCTTTAAGGGGTTAATATAGCGCTGTCATATTCCACGGCGACGTACAACGATGGCACTATATAAAAACTAAGAAAAAAATAAATAAAAGTGCAAAAACCTCATAAAAAAAAAAAAATTTTTAAAGACCCCGGGGCCCAAAAATTCAAACTGTCCATTAAACACGTCCCTGTGGGGCCATAGAAAACCGACCATTTTTCTTTCTAATACTGTTTGGTTGCTAGGCAAGGGAACCCGTCTAAAATTAGACTTTTTTGATACATGGGCCCATTTATTGCCACACCACAACAATACAGGACACTTTTCGGACCACCCAGGTGCAGCCCAGACCTTGGCCAGGCCCCTAAATCCCCCCCTTTTTAAAAATTTTGAAGGAATCTACAATCTTTGTACTAATTAAAATTCATTAAACCGCGGGTTTCCCTTTCATTTTCGCTTGTATACTTAAATCACGGCAGATCGACTTGTTTAGCACCTCCCCCCCCCCCCCCCCCCCTCCGGCAGAAGCAAAACTCCATTAGCGACTGCTGCAGGATTAGTATCCAGTATCGCCTGTAATCTCTTTGCTCCTCACTTTTCCTTTTATTTTTCCTCTTATGGTCGGGCTTAAAATGTAAAACATCTCGGAGCTTTCAGGCGGCACGGCCGTGCAAAACCGCTCGCCAGATTAGGAGGGAAAAAAACAAAACCCCAGAACCCGCAAAGTGTGTAAAGACCCAGAGCGCAGCTCCGTACGGGCGTGACCCGCCGGAGAGAATTAAAATGCAAACTTTAAACCACAGCATGTAAACAAAATTCCCCTCGTACTCAAGTTTAAAGGGGGACCCCCATCCATTAGACAAAAAATCAGAAGGCAAAGGCAATGAAAACTTAACAATACAAATTGGTTTGATTTTTTTTTAAATAACGGTATTATCTTCTGGTTTCGATGGCTTTCCAAAGGTTTTGAACCCCTTTGCCTGGGTGGTTGGGGTACACCCGGGAGGAAAGGGGAGCAAACGCGCTAAAAGGGGAGGAAGGCACAAAGGGGGGCTCACCCCCCAGGGCACAAAAACCGCACACCCGGGGGAGCAAGGGCACAAAGGGGGCGCAAAAAAGGGGCCCAGGGGGAGCAAAGGGGGCGCAAAACCGGGGAGCAAGGCGGGCGCTACAAAACCCACAGGGCAACAAAGGGGCTAACCACCGGGCACAAAGCGGGGCAAAACCGGGGGGCCAGGGGGGGGCAAACCGCCTACACGCCCCCAGGGGCAGCAAAGGGGGCCGCTAACCGGGCGCAAAGGGACAAAGGGGCGCTACACCGGGCAGCAAGGGGGGACAAGGGGGCCGCACAAACCCCACAAGGCAGCAAAGGCGGCGCTACACCGGGGAGCAAAGGCACGCTAAACCCCGGCACAAGGGCAGCAAAGCGGCGCTACCCGGGCAGCAAAAACCGCTAAAAACCCCGCAGCAAGGGGACAAAAAGGGGGCCACCCGGGGAGCCAGGGGGAGCAAAAGGCGCCTAAAAAAACGGGCACAAACGGCGCTACAAACCGGCAGCAAAGGGGCGCTACACCCACCGGGCACAAAGGCGCGCTACACGGGCACAAAGGCGGGGCCCAAAAAAACGGGGAGCAAAGGCTAAAAACCCGGGGGACGAGGGGACAAAGGGGCGCTTCACTGTCACAGGGGGGAACAAAGACCGCTACACCCCGGCACAAAGTGGCTACACCGGGAGCAAAGGGGGCCCCTACACTGGGGGAGCAAACGGCTTACACCGCACCGGGGGGAGCAAAGGCGCGTTCACCCGGGAGAGGGGGGGCAAAGCGGGGGACAAAACCCAGCCAGGGGAAAAAAAAACGGGACAACCCCCCCAGGGCAGCAAGGCGGCGTTTAACACCCGGCAGCCAGGGGCAGCAAACGCTTACACCCCACCAGGGGGACAAAAGGGCTTCCCGGGAAAGAAAGGGGCACAACCGGGGACAAAGGGGGACCACACTGGCACAAACGACCTAAACTGGGCCAAAGGGGACGCCCAAAAAAAACGGGGACGAGGGGCCAAAAAAGCGTTACACCGGCAGCCGGGGCCAAAGGCGGCCAAAAACGGGCACAAAGGGGGCTACAAAATGGGGAGCAAAGGCGCCTACACTGGGCGCAAACGCCTACCCGGGCACAGGGCAAAAAAGGCGGCGCTACACCGGGCAGCGAGGGGCAGCAAAGGCGACGCTACACTGTGCAGCAAGGGGCAGCAAAGTCAGCGCTACACCGGGCAGCAAAGGGGGCCCTACACCGGGCAGCCAAGGCGGCGCTACACCGGGCAGCCAGGGGCAGCAAAGGCGGCGCTACACCGGGCAGCGAGGGGCAGCAAAGGCGGCGCTACACCGGGCAGCCAGGGGCAGCAAAGGCGGCGCTACACTGGGTAGCAAAGGCGACGCTACACCGGGCAGCCAGGGGCAGCAAAGGCGGCGCTACACCCGGCAGCCAGGGGCAGCAAAGGCGGCGTTACACCCGCAGCCAGGGGCAGCAAAGGCGTCGTTACCCCCGGGCAGCCAGGGGCAGCAAAGGCGGCGTTACACCCGGCAGCCAGGGGCATCAACGGCGGCGTTACACCCGGCAGCCAGGGGCAGCAAAGGCGGCGTTACACCCGGCAGCCAGGGGCAGCAAAGGCGGCGCTACACCGGGCAGCCAGGGGCAGCAAAGGCGGCGCTACACCGGGGGCAGCAAAGGCACGCTACACGGGCAGAAAGGGCAGCACACGGCAGCGAGGGCAAAAAGGCGGCGTTAAAAACCGGGCAGCCAGGGGCAGCAAAGGCGGCGTTACACTGGGCCCAGGGGCAGAAAAAAAAGGCGGAAAAAAAAACACCCGGGCACCAGGGGCCCGCAAAGGCGGCACAACAGGGGTACAAAGGCACCACAACCGGCCAGCCGGGGGGCAGAAAAGGGCGGAGCACACCGGCAGCGAGGGGCAGCAAAGGGGCACTACACGGGGCAGCAAATCGGCGTACACGGGTAGCAAAGGCACCTACACCGGGCAGAAAGGGCAGCAAAGGGGGCGCTGCCCCGGGCACGAGGGCAGCAAAGGCGCCACACCGGCAGCAAAGGGGCAGCAAAGGGGGCGCACACTGGCAGAAGGCAGCCTTTGTGATAGCTCTGCTGTGGGGGCACAGGGTTCGTTTTATGTACAGAAAGGGGCCGCAGCAAAACACCGGAGCTCATTTTTAGAGATACAGCAGGTTTTCTACACTGCTTGTTTACAGAAGGTGTCCTAGGTAACCGATCAGTTCTCTGCTTGGACAGGGGTCGACGGGCCGGTGATGGCACTTTCTGACATGTTATGAGCAGGAGGGCGCTGGGTGCTACAGCTCAGAGATGTGATATTTTTATGGGGCTGTTCTTACAAAAATCCATTACCCAAAGCAGACGCCAAATCTTTTATAACAATCTTATATTGTTCCTTTCTAATAGGATCCTTTCCTGTTATGGCGAATGGGACCCTATAGGATGCATAAGGCTCTTCAGCAGAGCCCATATATGCACACCCATGTAAGGGGGCTACAAACAGTCACATGTCCCCTAACCTGCAGACGGGTTTCGACAAGGGTCAAACCTTAGAAAACACGTACATTTAGAGATTGGTGAGTTTTAATACACACAACCCCAAAGAAGGAAATTTAAAGATTAATGATAGGATATAAAAAAATTGGAAACAAAATATTCAAAACCTTAATTTACTTAGTATGGAGTATGAGCACAGGAATCTCCGCACTTCCCCGCCTCAGCCGCTACCAGTGAGGTTATTAGGGGCCACGCTGAATGCTCTTGGGTAAATCATCAGGATCGGCTGCTGGCGGCTCCGGTGCAATCGAGTCTGGGGACTCTGCAGCCATAATAGCACATTTAGGCCCCGCGGACCGCTCACAGTAGCGCGGGAAATGTGTGGCCCGACGTTGCCCTGTTAAAAACCAGCTCCTGGGACACTTGGAGGAATGGCCGCACCACTGGTTCTATGGCCAAATCAATGTAACACCGAGCAGCTAGGGTATGTTCACACGGCGTAATTGCAATACGCGTGTGTTTTGGGAGTGTGTATTCCCAAAGCACGGGCTGCCGGCCCCATTGACATGCACTGCTCGCGGCGCCTAATTGCCGTGAACAATTGACCTGTCACTTATCTCCTCGGGCGTACAATACGATCGTACTGTACGTGCGGGGGGACGACGCGTAATCCATAGCTCTTTATTAGAGCTATAGATTACTGTAGTTGCGGCACGCACTTCGCGGCGTATAACGCGAAATACACGCAAAAATAAGCCTTAGTGTACCTGAAATGAAGGCTATAGGGGTCTAGCTACCCTATATTATGCCACCCCACATCATAATCCCAGGGGTAACACCTGTGTGATCTTCCCTTGTGAACATTTCTTCATAGCGCTTTTTCCAAAGGTCTCCAAACCAATCTCCATCTATCATAACATCGGAGACAAAAGTAGGACTCATTGCCGAAGAGGATAGCCCTCCATTCCAGCCTCCACTGCCGTCTTGCTGTGCCCCATAACGGCCTTTGAGAGCGGTGGCATAAGGTTAATGTAACACCTGTAAGTGAACTGGGTCGTAGCCCAATGTCGTGCAGACGCCTTCCCATGGTTTGGGTTGATACTGTTTGCCGCCTAAGGCTGCATTCCCACGGCACAGGACAAATACCAGTCAGTTTGCCGGCCGGTATTTGTCCTGTTTTGCGGCGTCCTCGCGGGGGGGGTGGTTTTTTCCCGCGATGAGCCCCCCCCCCTCCCCGAAGAATTT